>JAACJT020000013.1:7715133-7742360 GCA_009936485.2 Gymnarchus niloticus | reverse complement strand
GGCGGGGGGGGGGGGGGGGGGGGGGGGGGGGGGGGGGGGGGGGGGGGGGGGGGTACTGCTGCTGCCATGGCAATGGGACATCCAACAAAAGCAGGGATCTGTATTGAAGATGCTGAGAAAGATGGACAAGAGCTAAACCAGAGTCAGGAAGGTGAACAGCGATGACATCACATATACTTGTACCTGCCAAATACCAGGGCCTTTATTTTTGATTTTTTTTGGGCGGGAGGTAAAAAATAAATACTAATTTGGCATTCCTGTCTGGAATGAAGCCCTCTAAATGGCAGAAAAAGCATGCACGACTGGTTCCTAAATGTTTTATTTTCAACGCCATAAATAAAATCGTTCATTTAATGTAGCAGGGTTAATATTATTACAAATAAATTGGTCTGCAACCCTAAATGCAATTCATTACAAGTCCAATCAAATAAGCACACACAAAAGGAAGTCTTTAAATGATTCTGCACTTAACGGTCCTGACGCAGGAAGGTTCTATCTTAATGTTGAGCTCTGGTCTTTAAGCACAGCTCCATTCGCTGTGTCTCTAAAAAAAGAGATTCTCTGGTATCTACTGCTCATATATTTTAGTTCTCAGTTAACAGCTGTGTTTCTACAACTGATTCTCAGCTGGGATGTGTCATTGTGACTGGCCTAAAATCAAAGGTACATTCTTAAGTGCTGTTGGAATTTCCCGCACTTAACAAAAGAACAGTAATACCCTTGTATTTCTGGGGGGGATTGTTTCCATAGCAATTCTCCTATGTCACAGCACATGTAATGCATTTGCTTTCATTTCTTGCTGTGTCAGCAAATACAAAATACTTATTCTGACTATTTTGTCATGACTGCTGCACTAAGAACATCACATGATAAACTTGATTAGCAGCAAAAACTTGAATCATCCTCTTATGAGAGCACGTTGCGCTGATTAAATTTCAGGGTCGGCACTCTCCACTTCCTGCACTGACAAGGTTAAAGCACTGACATGATCTTGGTTCAAGGAGTCTAATTCCGCCTCCCAACTTCATTGGCCAATGAGAAACTGTATCCAGGAGACCTACTCTCATATTACATCAAGATTCTGAATCAACAGGCCTACACAGTAAACACTGTGTTGTAACCCACTGTTCGAGACTGGGACAACAGCCAGGTGACAGCAATAACAGATTTATAAAACTTATAGGGCAGGATAATGGGAAAGCAGGTTTCATATCTAACAAGCCCTGGTGCTGATGGAGACCTTGCAACCAAATCAAAACACACGGCTAGAGGAAAGTCCGACTTCGTCAGGCAACCATGCCCTGAAGATCCGTCCAAAATCTAGAAGATTCACTGAATCTTGGGGAATGAAGATTCCTGAGCAGTTAACGATACTGGTTTCATTTGCTGCATGGTTTCTATTCCCAAACCGGGTTTTCAAAATACCCTCATGAAGGAAAAAATAGTAAGTCAAGCAGCTTTTCAAAAGCCCAATTTTCCCACATTGACTTCACATGCATTAGCTTAAAGTATAACAAGATTGCATTTAGCTAGCGGGAGGTTTGCTGCGGTTGGTGACCGCTACAGTTGCCACACCTCTGCCCATGTCCTTTAGAGCGCTGTCCCTCAGCCTTTGTTGCGGCTAAGTACATTCTAAATATACCACCCACTCCTGTGGTGCTTGGTTTGTGTGATCTGAGGATGCGGTGGCCCGGGTCACAGGTGTCTTGCAAAGGCTGCAGATTTTCATGGAGGTCTTCTCTTCAGGAAACTGAGGACGTTAATATACGTGGAGTAATCTAAGCATACCGGTCCATATCCGTCGATCTGACACTTTTCCTGGTTTCTTTCATTTTCCCTAAATCTTCCAATGCCCAACTACATGCACAGTAGCATGTACCATGGTTTCAGAAAAGCAGCTTATCTGAACCTTCCTGTGGTCCCTGCAAAGTTGTATAGTGCTACAGCAAATAACTGTCGTCATCTTCATCATCATCACCCTCACAACAACAAATATAATGACAATATTAAATAAATGTGACTGCTCAGAAGAAGGGGGGCTTGCAGGTAAAAGAAAGGCACTGTAGCTGTCTCTCCACACAGCTGGAGATTGACACATTTGGACTTGTCATGTGACTGATGAGTGACTGATGGAGTGCTTCCACAGAGTTCACCACTGTAACTCCCTATCACTCCCATCCTGCAGGCCACGTGTTCATGCACCCTGGGTTCGGATCCATGGTGGAGCAGCACCCTTACAAATGAAGATGGCTTAAACTCAACTTGAAAACACTTATACTTGAAACACCACCAGGAGCTCCGGGGGGGGGGGGGGTGTCACTGGTTGGCTGTAGCCAGCAAAGTGAGTGACCACATTTCCGTTGCCTTCACAAACCAAAAGTACCGCAGGTACAATTAAAATCCCTGCTGTTTTACCTTTGAGCAAAGCATTTAACCTAAATTGTTACAGATAAAAAAAAATATGGTTTTCTTCAACATCTTGACTTTTATAGCTATATGAATAAAATAACTGGAAATGCTTAAGGATTTGTTTCATAAATAAAAATAGCATACAGCCATTAAAAAACTGGGCCTGAAATAAAGTAATTTCCACAGAAAATCTGTTTTGAGCAGTAATATAATGAACTGGGCTCTCATTTCTCCAACATCAATGTGTCAAGAGTAGCTGCACAGAAGCATTACTGACCACATCAGCCAATCAAGGCTTTATTTCCTTTACTCCAGCGCACTGTGTGCCCACATTGATGGACGGTCAGAGCAATTAAGACTGATGTGTGGATAATGTGGTTTGGAGTTTAATTATGAGGTTGGCTCAAGCTTGGGGTGGTGTGTAGCTCAACGAGTTAGGGATCTGTGCTTGTGTCCAGAACATTGTACTTTCAAATCCCATGGCGAGAAGAGCGATGACATCATCACAGAGGCACCAAAACCTAACATTAAGGCATCTTGTGAATCTTACGCTGGTCACATTTTTACAAGAACACACAGCTTCTATATGTCAATTCCAGGTAAACCTGAGCTAAACACACCTGTTCACAATAAATTTAATGTTTTAGCTCTTCAGATCTCAAAAGAGAGAATTCTACACAAATGTGGTGCAGGAGTTCTGTTTTATCAAGCTGTTCTCAAAAGCCAAAGTCTTGCAGACGTGACACTGATGTGGAAATGTCAGAAGAAAGTCTCCTGCTGCCCAGGGTGAAGAATCAGATTATCCAGCAACACACTTTTATAATTAGCTCATCCAAAATTAGGAACCCAAGTCAATATTTCATCTGATAATAAAGCACCTAGAGAGCAGAAATTCGGAAATCCCCCTGAAAGACACACCTTGCCCAAATCAGCAGTTCTCCTACAGCTATGCGCGCATGAACAAAAAGACGCACTAGGATCATGAGCACATGAAATTAGAACAATTATACTGAATTATGATGAACTATATTACTGAGTAGGAGGCTTGTGTCATTATGCACATTGGGTAAGCGTTCCCTTTCCACTTAAAACACACTTGAATTGCTAAATACAAACATCAAGGTCATTCTCAAGGACACACAAGATGTTGAATGAGGTTTGTGTGGGCTGTACAAAGTTAACCCCAACTGTGCCAACTATCCAGGTACTTTGAATGAATATACCTTTAAAATACTCTCTCAGTCCACTAGTAAAAGTGGAAATTTTGGATCCACAAACAACTGTCAATGTAAAACACAAAGGTTCATAGTGCTGGACCCAATGGTACATGTCATATTATGGATTTTAATACAGTAAAATTAAATGAGCAGAATAAATATATTAGAACCCAGAGAAGATCACGGATTAATGGCTGTTTTCGGATGTCAGGGAAAGAAGGATTAAATATTTGAGATTTGGTGTATCATGTTAGAATTGCACATCATCAGCATACCATTTGTTTAGAGTAAATATGCCAACAGAACTTGATATAAAGTTCCATCTTGATTTTATCTCCATAAAAGACCAACTAAACAATGAAGATTTGCTTACATAATCTACTGAGGCACCTGCCTAGGTAGGCAAATGATGGTAATATACTACTAATATTATCAATAAGAGAAAGTAATTAGTAGGTTTCATATTTTTCTAAAAATCCTTGTTTGTATGAAACTACATTAGCAAAAAGTGTAACTGCTGCTGTCTTAAACCAAAGCAACAACCAGGGGTCGAGAAATAAAAAAATGTGTTCAATTCAGCAGTAAAATTTAATAGGGGCCCCATGGGCTTGTGACCTTTAGAGCAGCACAATTAATGGAACATAAACTTGGTTTGGTTGTGAGCAAATTTATGGAAACCTTAAGGGCATAGGTAACCAGTAAAGAGACCCACTATTCTTCTGTCAACCCAACCTGAACTATGTCTGTAGAATGGCAAAGTCAATCAACAATGTAATGGATGCGCTTTAGGTACAATAGAATAGCAGTAATTGATAAAAACAAGAAAGTGTCAATACCGCACATTATGTCATGGGATACTGGTGCACTCACATATTGCCATGTTGCCCATTTGTCCAGTGAATTCTGCAGAACACGTAACATAATACTTCTCCAGTAAAAGAATGATACTCTGTTTCACTAATGTATTAGGTAGCTCAACCTGTACTGTTGCTGAGTCAAACCTCCAAGATCTCAAGCGGGCCCACATATATTGCACCTGAATTCGACTAGGTTCCTCCCACAAGCCAGGCATTCTCTTAAAGTCAATAGTAGCCCAAAGTTATCTTTAGTGTGAGTGTCTATGAACGAATGAATTAGTTTGGCAACTAATGTATTCATTACTATACAATGTGTTTTGAGGGAATAACCACCACTGTGAAACATAGGGGCATTCCGATGTTTCGGGGAGGAGGTGCGGTTGGGGAGTGAGCCACTCTGCTCAGCTCTAAATAACTGATGACTGCATAAGCAAGGTTTTCCTTTTGTGTAAGCGAGAAACCGGAAACAAATGTTTTGTTATTGGGGATCCAGGGGCTGCTCATTATAATTAGCAAACGGTGATTTTGTCTCGTCTGGTTCACCTACCCGTTAATACCATACATAACGGGCAGTAAATCTCCCCATTACTTCCTCGAAATATCCCCGTGTCCCTAGGACCCGTTTGTGATCATCAAGGGCCGAGCTTTTCACTGAAATACCGTGAAATAAAATGCAGTGGATTGAAAATTGGTTAGTAGCCATTTCAGGACAGTAACGCATACAGGACCTCGGGCTCCCTCCTGCCTCGAGACGTTTTCCGTGAAGCAGCGGCGCGCGCCGTTGTGATGCTCGAAGCTGTCGCCGAAGATGACGACTGTGATAAGTGCTGTCATGCAGCGCGTTCCTGCAAGTTTTCCTCGCCGCCACACTCGGCTCGCCGCCTCTTTTCTCTCAGACACGAGCGACGCTTGAAGCCCATTCACTGCTCTCTGAGGGTCTAATTCGCTTCCTTTGAGCGTAGCTCAGCTGTCAAGAGACTGGGAGATCTTTTCACCAAATCTGTCCGCCTGAGAGGTTGCCATGGTATATAACCACAAGAATAACAGCAACATAATAACCAGGGGGTACGCAAGAGGAGACCATTCCTTTTAACATACTTCCAACTGTACTCAATTAATAGGCAAAAGTACAACAGAACATTCTTCTATGCATCGACACAACTTTCATTTTCCTACACCAATTATTAAAATCAATTTAGCGATTGGTAATTAGCTGATACACGTTCAGTATTTTTAAGAAGCCATGTCTGCTCTTTGCATGATTGAAGATTCAGAACAACACGCGTCAGATGCTGCTGTTAGTGAATTAACTGTCCTTCGGCACCCTCCCACCCTTCGGCGTCATTTCATTAACAGAAAAACATTTCCTGCAATCTATTACGTTCTAGCCAATAATTTCATATTCACAAGTTTCCAGCACCCTGTCATTATGTAAAATGACCCACAGTTTTCCAAGCCATATAACAGGAACAAACCATCAAATACATACTGTACAGTGCAATCCACTGTAAACAGCACAGGTTAACTGAGAACATAAACCTTCACTTGGAGAATGCATGTCTTTGATTATTACACATACTACCCAAGGACGGGCAATAATGGAATCAAACAGCTTATAATCAGTTTCTAAGGTTAGCAGAAAATAGCTAACTCGGTTACACGACATCATCACTTCAAAAAGTAGGCACTCAATCTAAGGTTTCTGCGAGGGTTAAGGAGAAAGGGATCAACTAAAAACTGATCAAGAAAGAGGTCAACTTTGGCCAGTAAGAAGTCCCCTGTGTCAGACTGCTTGTGTGGAGTTTTACTGCCCCCAAGAGATCACTTGGGGAACTGCTATTGTTCACAAGTGAATCACAAATGGATTCTAAACGACCATCTTCGTTCTTTTCAAGCCTGTGACCTTTTTAGGTGATGTTCCCACAAGGTTCTCGTTCTAATTCCACCCTCCATCTTTTCTTCATTCTCAGTCCTTTTGGTAGCAGTTATATGCCAGCAAGAAAGTCCACTAATCCTTGTCAGAAGGCCAAAGTCAGAGATGGAGTGTCCCCAATTCAGATAAGAGTAATACGCTTATTCTACATTAATGAGTCGTGCTACAAGTATATCTATATTGTTAAAAGGGAGACAGCAAACATTAATCACGGTCGTTATAAATGAATCTGCAGTCACATTTCCATGAATAGGCGTCCCATTAATCTTGGAAAGTAAATTATCTCAAGTAGAAATGTGTCATATGTGATTACATAATTTAAAACAAGTTTGCAGAAGCTCTCTTAAAATGTAACTCACTCAGTTTTAATGGTGCAAACCTAATTTAAATGCAATTTGCAGAGAAAAGGAACATATTGAAATATATTTGAAGTGTTTCTTTTTGCCTATAGATAAGTATGAATTAGCTACCAATTAGCTGACACAAATTTTGGAAATGAAGAAAATTTGAATGGATCCCTTGACGATCAAAAAGGTTTACACTCCCACCAGTCATGGTTATGTAAGGGGGAACCAGAGCTACTTTAGGTCACGACAATTTTTGTTCAGACAAACATTCGTAATAATGGCAAGAACCTGGGTTATGTGCAGCATTTAAAGGTGCATAATAAAAGCAACATAATTAAAAACTTCATGTCCACACTGAAAAGCCCACCAGTAAAACCTAAGAAAATACTAATAAAGCTTTGCTGTAGTGAAAAAACTGGCATGAGTGACAATGTGTAAATGCCACAGTATGTAGGAATTAGGAAATACAAAGTCGCTAAAATCAAGGCGGACTGTGTGATACTACAATACACAAGTGACCAAATGGCATCAGATTGAACTGAAAGAGGCCATGTGGAGGTATACAGAGAGAGACCACATTACTGTACCAACAATGGCGTGATATTGTTTAACAGACCACAGAAATCAAGGGTGCTGTATGAGGATGCACCCTGGGCCCAGTGACAGCTGCTCTCCCGATGGTAAGTGCAGTCTCCTGCTTACTCTCTGTTGTGAGTATAAACACCAGAAGGCTTGTGCTGAGCCTTTGCCAGCACGAGTCCCAGGACCTCTTGCAAACAAAGAGCAAGGCAATCAATTAGCAGACTCACCAGAGGAATCACAGGCAGTTCTCACTCCTCTCAATATAATCACAGCTTCTTATTGTTGTTTGATTGTACAAAAACGTATGATGACATTGTACACACCATTTTAAGACCTATAGAAACTCATTTTTTGAGGTAGGTCTACACTAAACTAACTGATCCCACTTTACATTCTTTTTCATCTTTTGAGGGTTAAAGTAATGCATCAAACAAATAGAACATTGCTAAAAAAGAGAAACTTTTCAAGAGGCTGAAGTGCAGCGAATGTTTGTTGCCTCCATATTTGTTTTTCTCACCCTGGTAGCGTAATTCAAACGTACAGGCACAGAAGAGAAAGGCGTGGGATGCAGAGCCGGTTAAACAAGCTGTTCAGTCAGGAGTACAAGCACCTCCTATAATTAATGATATACATTAGAGTGGGCAGTGGAGTAGCACTTCATAACCTCCCCACCGTGTTTCGACTACCAGTGGCTCAATTAATCAAACTCATTCAGGTCCTTCAAAGCGCAGCGTTCCCGCCGATGAACTTTGGGCACAGTGTTCTCAGCAGAGCCACAGATCCAAGAGAGCCCTCACAAGCTCGCTTCTCCTGATAATGCACTTGACATAGATTGGAAAACGCTTCCAAATATGGTGACATGCATACAAATCGTGCACTTTTCCTGAAAGGCCCTCCAATCAATGTTACATTAAAGATGTATGAAAGTATTGGATTTTTTTGAAGTCCTTGTTGTGACTGCTTTTAAAGGTAAACACATTACCTGTGTATATGCTTAAAATGCTGAGATATTCTTTAGTGCAGATTTCTATTATCGTTTTCAGAATTTTATTATTTTCATCACATCTTCCAGTATTATTAATGACAGTTTTCTGTATTCAGATCTGTATTTGTTAAGTACCCTTTATATACCTTACAAAGAACACCCAAGCTGGGATTTGATTTTAGCACTCCAACCATTATGACATTTAACTGCCAGATGTTTTACCTTCACTTCTGCACTGATCTATTCAGACCAGTGCCCCAGGAACCCCTCTCAACACAATTTGCGTTTTTCAAATGTCTGTCAAAAACAAGTTGATTGAGGCAATAATAAATACTTCTTTATTAACACAAAATCATGCCGCAACATGGAAAAAATGATAGTGTATTAACTAAATTATCTATATTATTATTATATAAAATAATCTTTTATAAGCAAACAATTACAATTAACATAAACTCTTTGGAGGTTGTTAAGTTGGAGGATCTCCTTTATTATTAGGGTAGACAAAGCTTAGGTCAATCTAATTTCATAGACTGTTGATTCTGCTTGGCTCATCATTATCCTGAGGATTAGCATGAAGACCAGCATCCGGCTAGTATTACTGAAGTCACAGGGAGCACGCTCAGAACAAACAGCCAAACCAAATGATGTGTGGAGGGGAACGGAGTAGACTACTCAGAGAGATTTTCCACAGGCATACTACAGGATGAATAAAAAAACTCTAAACTGACGAAAGGCACTGGGTATGCAAAAAAGTTTTCCAAAGTCACCTCTCTTTTGCAATACATGCAGACTCCTTAAAAAATGTTCATTCTTCTGTTCTTGATTATGACACAGGCAATTAGTTTATGAGGGCAGATCACATTAATGCTGGTAACATGGACCTTTCTGGCCTACCTTTTCTCTTGTTCCTCTGTTTGGGCTGCAGGGAGAAGATAACCATGAGTGCCCCCATAACTCCCCTCTCTGTGGTCCTGAGAAGTCTTCGCTTGTGCCTTGTGGTGATTAATCTCTAGGGTCCTCCTGGGTCCTATGTCAGATTCCAGGGTGAGCAGTCTCTGGAGACATCAAATGGCCTTCTCTTGACTTCTCAAGGCAGTTGTTCCCTGTGGTGTTCTCTGGTCCTATCTTAGCTTCTTGGCTGGTTGATATCTGCAGTCCTCAGAGATCCTTTTCCTGTCCTTGGGTGGTTGGTCTCTGTGGGTTCCAAGGATCCTTTGTTGGGACCTTTGGTGTTTTATGTCTGGAGCCGTCAAGGGTCTTCTGTCTTATCTTACAGTGAATGGTCTCACACTTTGTTCGGTACAAGGGGAAACAGGGATTTTGGCCAGTGATGCAACTGAAACAGTCCCCAGGAAATGAAAGCGTCTTTTCTTTGTGTGCGTGCAGGCTGTGTGGGGTACATGCAGTGGAATCCGCTCACCGTGCTTCTCTGAATGTTAATTGTGGTGCGTGCTCCTCCAGACCAGCCGAGTGGGTTTCAGAGGGTTCACATTCTACCAGTTGAGCACCTAGATTGATAGAGTCCCTCTCCACAGCTAAACCCACTACTCTCTCAACATATAGTCCCTCTCAGGAAGAGAAAAAAAGAGAGAGAGGGTGAGAGAGAGAGTGTGAGAGAAAAAGAGGCAGAGAGAAAAGGAGTGAGAGAGGGAAAGAGGGAGGACTGTGATAAATATGACTAGTTCCCTTTAACTTGCTCCTGCTGTGACCAAATCAAGTGGTCCGCTCTGTGTCTTGGCACTGTGTGTTTGTTTTGGAAGACCAGCGATGCTGCCTCAAAGCGTAAGCGGCTTTGAAATGGATCTTGTTTACATATGAGCATGGGCAAGACGAGGACCCTTTAGGGAGAGGAAAGAGATGCAAATCCAAACTATTCATTTGCCATGCGTAGGACTATATTAAAATAACATGAACTCAAAATAACAATTAATCAAAACTGGGATATAAATGTCATATATGCTGACTGATAAAAAAATACTGAAATTGAATTATATAACATATTTTTTCAGTTTTCAATTTGAATTTATATAGTTTTTCAAAATTATTAACAGTGACATTATGGGGATTTAAAAGGCCTGTTGAGATAACAATATTATAATAATATTGTGAGGAGTGCTCATTGAAAAGCAGTGGATGTTTAATGCATTGGAAACAGACTGGGAAGCAGAGTTTACAAAGTTTCACTTAATAGCTTACCTAGTAAACAGCACATATTAGCTAAAATAGCAAAGAAATTAATATTCCATCCATCAATCTTCCAAGCTCTTATCCAGTACAGGGTCACATGGTAGAGGGCCTCAATAATATCTCGGGAAAGAAACACAAGGGCACAAGGCAGAGGAGCACAGAGCTGCCTGGATGGGATCCCAGTCCATCACAGGGCACAAAGCTGGGGTACATCCTGGATGGGATGCCAGTCCATCACAGGGCACAAGGCTGGGGTAGACCCTGGATGGGATGCCAGTCCATGAATATGCTATGCGCTATGAAAATGAGGTATTTTAGACCATATGGGCAATGTCTCCACAATTACCCCCAAAATTAACCTGTCTTTATATGTAAAGCAAGCAAGCACAATATTGCATATTCTAGTTCAATGAAACCACCAGCAGAATAGCCTAAGATGCATCTATACTATATGGTGCATGTAGAGTAAGGCCACTTGATTATACAAAGGGATATAATGACAGCTTGAAGTCTGAGTTGTATAGAGGTCAAGACATAGGAAAAGATTCTATGCAGTAAATAACACTGCATTGGGAATGGCTGATATTAACATTAAAACTGGATACCTGATGTCCCAGCATTTGTCATTATGATGGGGGACCTTCTCAAAAGAGTTTAAAAACAACCAAAAATCGAGATGCATTCTTATCATAATAGCTAGACACTGGAAATAGTATCTTAGAGTGTATGTAATAAAAAAAGTCACGGAATGTATAGGATAGGCCACAGTACATAGTAGTATATGTCAGGAAATATTTACAGCATGTATGACATGTCATATGTCAGCATATAATCACACAATGTAAGAATATCATGATATTCAGTATGTCACAATATGCCACAGCATGTCACACTGTGTAATCACTGCGTATGTAACAGTATAACATCACAGCATGTAGGGTTTATGTCACAGCATATGGAAATGTGTGCACTACGGAATTCTTTTAAGAAATGCCCTTTGGTCTTTTTGGGCTCACAGTGCTGCACCCTGCAAATCCTCTAACATGACTCCTATTGAACATCCCTACAGACATCATAGAATGCCATTTGGATTCATTTCCTTTATCGGCTGTGCATGCTGCCATCTCAGTGATAATCTTAAACCCACGAGTACTCATTAATCCACTGTGGAATGTATACACTAGGAACAAAGCTAGTTAAATGACAGCCTTTCTGACTTATCATGCTCCAAACTATCCCCAATGAAGTAGCATCACTTAAAAGTTGCCCATTTTTTACAGGTAGTGCTCTATCTTCAGTTATCCTCAAAATACACCTGCTAATACTGTATAAAGAGCCTCTGAAATAACCAGAACTACGATTAGACAAAAAGTTTCATTGGCAAGACTAATATTTCAACAAAAATAGCTCAGTTGATATAACCCATTTTTGGCAAGCAGAATGTTTAAGGAGAGAGACTGATTCCCACCGGGATTTCCTGTACTAATGCGCTACTTTTTTTTTTTTTTTTGTCGTTTTTAATTAAGTGGCAGAATGTTCCCCTTGAACACGATTTTTTTTAACTTGTATTTAAACCAAACAATGATGAGGGGATAATGGAATGGCGAATCTGAGGCAGGTTAAAGTGCCAGCAATCTATCAATGCCAGGCACTGCTTAATAATATCTTAACAGGGTTTGCTCCATAACAAATTATGAAGGTACAAACTAGTAGTTAGCCACAGCAAGCCAGAATTTCCTGTCTAGTGGGCTTCCTGAAGGCAGGAGAAAGGGACCAGAATAGAAACACAAGCACTAGAAAAATTCCTGGGCACCAAGAGAGATTCAGGTAGAACGAGGGTACCGGGGCCTGTTTTTTTTTAAAAAAAAACTTCAAAGTGGGATTGATGAGGTAGTGCAATAGGGACCATGACTAACAGTCACACTTGTAAGTATTTTAACACCCACATTCCAGTTTTACAACTGAATATTTATTCCAAAACAATTCTACACCTATTACGGAATCAGTAACACTATTAAGAAGGAAAACAAGTGGAATTTTCATAACAATACCAATTTCAATTACTAATCAATTTGCGGTACAATAACTAATCTACTTTAATGCACATGTAGCCATCTGTAGCTTCATTAGGACTGTGGTGATTTTGAGATGCTTGATACTGGAATGTATAAGAGAGGTATTTTCTAAAATTTTTACAAATGTCAACTTTTGACCTTTATTCTAACAGGATGCATTTTACAGAGACTGGGTTTAGGAATTCAGATGAAACAACCTGCCAAGATACCAATACCTTCCCATGTCTCTAAGATACCAGTACGTAAGGTTGTACCTCTGATGCCAGATCACAAGCACTGACAGCAGGACAGTCGGCTCAGATCCTACACTCTGCTACAATGCCACAGCCTATAATGATTTTAACCTTCACAGCTGAGCACTTTGTGAGAATCGTTAGAATTTGGTCTGGATGTGCCCTTGGCCCAGGGCTACAAGGACATAGTCATGTGGGCACGAACCTGCATCCCTCTGGTCATGAAGCCAGGTCCAGAACCGTTACACTACACACTGGTTTCTGGACTCAGCTGTACCTTGCTGTGTCTCACGAATTAGCATCAGGTATGTGGTTTTACATCCCTTCTATACTCATAATTAACCATTACTATTAAACCATATTTATTTTAGAAATAACAATCATGGAAAAATTCAAAATACAGGTTTGGAATTAGTTTCTTTTTAACTTTTGTTTTGCCCCTTAAAATGTTTAATTACACATTAGTGATCATGCTTAATCATTTTTATTAGACTGTTCTAAAGAATGGAGCATCTAAACAACTATAAGAAATTCACACAAATAAAATGTTTAATGTACAACTTACATTTACTTTTCCAGTTTGTTGACATGTATGAAGCATATATGAATATATGAACTCTCTCAAATCATTATAAAAATTAAAACACAAACCCGAAAACTACCAAAAAATCTGTATAGCTATACATTTTTTTTCCCAAATGGGTAGATAAAAGTTTTTTGTTGTTATTTCATTTTTTTTTAAAGATCTATTCGTTTGTTAAAACGTCACAGACTTTTCAGAACTAGCCCTGTTTAAAAGAATGGATAACATTTTAAATATCACACACTGACCTGATACACATACGTTCTTAAAAATCTAACACGTATCTAGAGGTGTGAATTTAATAGAAAAGGAAGAGAAGCCGTAGAAGTAATACTCAGACCTGCCACACGGTGGCGGACTACTGCAAAACATATTAGATATTCCATCCATGCTCTGTCTTGGTCAGGGTGGTGGGGACAATGAATAATGGAGTTTTCAGTACATGTCGGAACAAAGGAAATATTAATAATCACTAGAACATAACAAGCGTACAGAACCCGTAGAATCAACTGCGAATTTCACGGGGGGGGAGGGGCGTGGCGAGGTCACGTGTCTTGGTCGCCACGCCCCGATGCCGGTGGTCTTGCGGCTCACCGTCACGACGGGACTGAGTTTTTGATCCCGCCCGGCCTGCCTGAATGCTTCGTCTGCTCGGTACCGATTTATGGGAACTATTCAGACACTGAAGTAAGAGCTTTGCATCGGGGCCAGAACTTATTTTAATGTTTATTCACAAAAACATTCTTAGCTTGGTCATAGAAATTAGTTATTAAACATACCTCTAAATAATTCCAGTACTGCTCCTTGGCTCCCGGTTAAACCCAATATCTACATCCAAGAACCAGCACCAAGCAGTCATTTTTGTTTCTTTCAAAAAACAGCATTTAAGGGGTATTCGTTTAAGCACCTCTTCTGAAGTAGTTCTGCTTTGCATCCAGCAGAGGGAGCCCTTAGCATTTCTATCTGACAACTCAAGATAAATTCGCCCGGAAACTGGCAATGTAACTGTAAAACTTACAAAAGTGGGTCATCCAATTAAATGCTCGTTTTAAAAATTAATAAGGTTGAAACAAGGCAAAGTTGCAGCCATGGTGTATCAGGCATCTACAAGGGGGAGAAGAGTCAGAATTTTAGAGTAGGATTTTGTATCATAACCTGTTGGCTGTTGGTTCAAGTCCCAGAATGAAAGATTTAGCAATGGTATCTCTGTACTAAACCTGAGCAGCTTCAGTAAAATATAAAGCTTTATAAATGGGTAAAAATATTAGAGTATAATTTGGTTTGTATACTTATTTAAGCTAAGTTAGAAAAAGCCTGTACGTCTCAGTTGCAAATCTCTACAGCCTGTAGAAGTCTCCCATTCTAGGTAGTATAGGTATTTTTGAAAGACCCTATCTCCTAGCCCAGGCTACCATCCTGGCTGTTAATCTAGACAGAGAGACAGATCACAGAAATATATGTTATTGGTCCCAGGGGGAAATTTGTTACACACAGCAGCGGAAGATGACAAAGTCCACAGAAACAAACACATCGTGCAAAACCCCAGACAGAGTGCAACATAAATAAATATAAATAGACAGCAGATTTAAATATGATGTTGATAGTACATAAATAGTATTGTAGGGTGCAGTTATCTGTTTGAGATGCTGTCCTAGCATGTGTTACAGCTGAGGGTGAAGGCCCCTGTCTGTGACCTGCTGGCTCCCAAATCACTGTGGCAGATGTACAAATTCAGACACACAATGCAAGCGCCTGTACCTATTTTGCACATGCTGATGTGTCTCGGCCCACTCCTGCCCTTTTCCTTACGTGCTCAGCTGTTGAAGCCAATGGCCATCTTCAGACAAAACAGAATTATAAATAATGAGTCAAGAAACATCGACAGGCTGTCACTGTTGCTTTTAAAAGCATCTGTGGGAAAAGCCAGTAAAGCAGTCCCCGGCTTTAAAATGTTTCTGGAAGTACTTCACTGTGCTGAGCAACCTCCAAAGACCCGGGTGAAAAAGCATCTATAGAGGTATGGCCAGCTTATATAACGCACAAGAGCCAACGTGAGCTCTTTAAATATTTAGTGCTTCTACAGTATATGGAACAGCTGCAGGAAAAAAAATCAGGGCAGTAAAAATGGAAAGAAAATCCAAGCCCATCCCTCATAATGCCCTGCCCTTTTGCTATAAAGTTTGTCTTAGTGTTTTGGGATACACAGGAATCTGCTTCAGTTTGCCCCTAAGTTTATTCACACAACTTCTAAACCCAGCCTTCTGGAGGGAGGGAACAGTGCATCAATGTAATCAGCCTGACTTATCACTGCAATCAAGACAATGACCCCCTGTTTCTAATTTAGAAATGGATGGCTTCCACGGGGACCAAGGGCACAAAGAGCTTGAACGCGCATCCACAAATACAGGAGAGGCATGACTTAGCCAGCACAGCCTGCCAGTATTCTTGTTTAGGTGTGTCCTCTACATTTTCAGAGCACTACATCCTAACGCATCCACATCCGTGCAGCCCCCAAATGGATGGAGCTTGGCAGCCGTGATGTTTCAGCTTTCATAAATGATCCAAGAATTTCCTTTGCAGTTGCAGCTGTAGCAGATCCTTGCAATACCTGGCTAATTGAAGGACTGAACACTCCCAGTCATGCTCCTCTAGTTAAGCACCTTACTGAAGGTGTGCCAAGACTGTCTCTCTGCTGACATACACCTACGACCTTTAGTCAGAATTTCAGTTCTCAGGTCTTAGCTGCTGGTCAGCCAAATGGCATCATTGACAACCGGGCCCTCTGGTTCCAGAAAGGGCTTAATATATGTCACCATTACCCCATCATTAAAATCCCTGCAGCGGAAAAGCGGTCAATCATTGACAGCAACACACGGCGCGGCATCAGGCTTAGCAGTGTTAGCGTGACGAGGTAATGGGAGGCATTAGGCATCAGTGGGTGTCAGGTAATGAACTGTCTGCCTCTCAACCCAGCAGCTGCCAAAAATAATTAGTCTCCCCTTTCACTCCGGTTTTTTGGGCAACACAATATCAAAACATGACATGAAAATCACTTCAGCCCCAAATGAGGTGTTTTCAAAAATGCATTGTATGTGTTAGCATTTCCAAAGCAATTGAAAAAATTCCAAATAGATTCAGACAGAAAAATGCAACATTATAATCAGAACTTTGCAACCACTGTCATACTTAGACTAGTTTGTGTGAGATCCTGAAATTATTTTCTGCCCTCTTCAGGTTCTACTCAACTCTAGACTGGATAAATGGTTAGAGTATATGTGGATGGATTGCATGGATGGTCTACCCCGCACACAGTGACTGGAGGAGGTATTTGCTGAGTTCTGCCACTCAGCAGGGGTTGCTGAACATCTAACCCACTGTGGCCCCTAAGTGAAATAACGTAGAGAGTCAGAAAGGTCACATAAAGTATGAAAAATGTCACACTTGTGTTTGTCTATTTTTAGAAAGCTGTTTTTAACAGAGTCTGGAGATGTTTGCACTCATCACAACTCCTATTCCCTCATTAACTTCCTCATTTCTTCCTATATCTTTGATTCGCTTTGATACATTCCAGTCTGCACAGGACATACTACACCAGCCATTTTCTAAAACTCATTATGTAGTGGGACTGCCGACGGACATGGACTGTGTCACCGAGCAGGAAGCTGTGATCATTTCCTAGCAGTGAAACCCCGTACACACACACACACACACACACCCGCACAAAAAGCAGCTGATACAGAGTTAGTGACACTTTGTATGACCCTTCCAAGAGAACCCTACTTCTCTAATCAGGCCTTTCCGTCTGGTTCTCATTCGCTCAAGTGTATTTGACACAGGTGGGGCCAGCCGGGCAGCCTTTGAGATTGGCTGAAAATCCACCCCAGGCACAGTACCCTCAGAAGTGCATGCAGCCCATTCAAGGTGACTGTGCTGTATTGCATCAGTAAGAATGTTAATCTGGTCTGCATCCAGTCATCCTTCATCTGTGAGCAGTCTGTCAATCACTTTTAGTTTTTATTTCTTATTTCCCAGAAACTCTTATTAGTACGGACATCAGTGCAGCCACTGAACAAAATGCTGCAGCCCAGACAATAATTAGGAATCAATATTCATAGCGGCATCCTATCCTGAGGGATATTAATTTTGATTTGTACATGAAAAGCTTTACCACTAGCACATGAATGGTGAATAGCAAGACAGCGTGGGTTTTGAGAAGCACAGGACACTTCTCACCCTGTGGCAGAACATATACTCATCTTAAGCACACAGAGAAAACCAACGTGGGCACCTCTAGCTAGTGATGGGACAAATGCGATTTCAAAACCTGTGGTGTGTGGGAATGTCCAAAATTAGTGCCAGCATTGATTGGTTAGTTCAGGATATCTCATTTAGCATCAGCATTAATTGGTTATTTCAGGACGCTCCCACCCACTATGGGCTTTGAAGCCTCATTTGGCACCTTTAGCTAATACTTCATTAACGCAGCTGTTTGTGAAAGCCAGGTTACCTGTGCTATTTCACCAGTGCTAACTCTGCAGGTGTGGCCCTCACTATCAAAAACAGCCAAATGGGACAAGTCTGCAATGTTGTTATAGGGAAAAATATGGAAATTGTGACGTGGGTGTGGACTGAGAGAGTGTTAGTCACTGCTATCACTGCAGTTCCGTTTTGCATCCCATAATAGTCTGTGACGTCTGTGTGATTACCCCCCTGAAGGTCAAGGACAGTGATACCATGATTGACTGGTTCAATGAACTTTTCCACAAAGACTTTTGATTATAAAATCCTGCCTTTAAGCTTTTCATATAATTCCAGGTATGGCTGTAAGACACTTCAAATATGCACGTGACTCTGAACATATGAAGCTGCCCATATGATTCATAGGTACTGATGCTTCTGGTATTCATAAGCTCTTTCTTTGCTCCCTAAAAACCACACTGAATGCAGTTCTAAGTCATTTACCACTTGACCACCGAAGTGTCCAGTGCACCTTAAGCAATAAGGTTTGCAAGAAACCCAAGGCTGTCCTGTCCAATCTGGGAAAAAGCAAAGAGGAGTCGCATTATCCTACTGCTGCATCGCAGCTACGATGCCGTTCAAGTTATGGGCATGCATGTGCAAGCCTGAATTGCAAGCATGTCGGCAGACCGACTGAGCCAACCAGCCGAAGAACTGGCAGTGCTTGATATTATTGCGTTTTCGTGATTTTAATAAAGCCAGTCTAAATTTGCATCAGAAATACTGTAATTTGAGCACAAAATATTGCAACAAGCTAGGTACTGGGGAAATCAGATAAACTGTTAGGGGAGGCAAGGAAGCGGAAAACAGTTTAAAATTTATACAACTTTATTAAATTGGTTTGATTGGGGGAATGGCTTCCCTGAAATTGTTTTCTTGGATGTATTTCTCAAACAAAGAAACAAATTGCTTCTGACATGTCAGCACAGAAGACAGCCTTCACATCCGCCTGGGAAAACCTAAGTAGGCATATTGTGTATTTGCAATCATCATCACACTCAGGTTGACCTTTAAAATGAGCACATCCCCTTTTCCAAAGCATCAGCTCATTAGCGGAATGTATGATTAATCAGTCAGACAGACATTATGTTCAGTTACTCAGTGGCTGGAGTTCTAGGTATCCTAATCTTCCTATAGCATTGATTCCCAACCCTGGAATTGTGACCCCCACATGGGGTCACCTGATATGCAAATGAGGTCACGAGTAATTGGTTAAAGACAGATTTCAGGTGTAACTAATACAGTTATACATAAAGTGTCACCAGTAATGTGCATACTACACAGTCCTCGAATTTTTATTCAATGAGTAACATAAACACTGTGTGCTTGTCGCAAAAGGCTGCCACACTTTGTCAGAAAGGGCTATACTCATTCCATAATAATTCAGGCTTTAAGGGGCTTGAAGAGAACAAGAGAAGTGAAGTAAACACACACACACAAACGAGCCTGGATTCGAACCCTCATCCCTGCAGGTGTGAGGAAGACGTGCTACCCACCATCATCTGAAACCATACAACAAAACACAACTCACAAAAAACAACTCTGATATAAAAGCAAAACCCACCTGAGAATGAAAAATTATGAAATCCTCAACCAGCAGCAAAACAAAGAATTCCAAATCTCTAGTTAATTACTGGTGAGGCACTGTGCTATATTCTAATTTTGGATCAGTTACACATTCAGCTTATCCTTCATCCATCTGCATATATACGTGATCAGTTCATTTGCACAAGTAAATCACATCACACATGCAATTAAGTGGGGATAGACCTGCTTGTCATAATCCAATTGAGAGCCACCCTTCCAACCTTTTTGGAGACTGGGAATAATCAGACAGCATTTCAAAACTCAAAATAAGGAATCATCGCAGTGAACGTTGGATATCACCACCAGAAAATCAAGGAACAAAGACTTCAATCCCGTGTTTGAAGACTGACATTAGGACAGAACGAAACCATGCAATACAAATTGGATTTCACAGCCACATCTCCGCTGAAAGACTAGAGTCCCACGAGACTTTATTTGTAATAATCAAACGGTGATGCTTGACAGATGGGGCAGATACTGTGGTAACGCTGACTTCAATGTTAAACATTTAATGTTTGTTTTCTCAAACCTCCTGTTTCTTTCCAGGTGTCAAACAGCAAAATACGGATACGTTGTAGGAAATTAACAATACAGGTTTAAGTGCAATTGAAACTGGCTTATTTTTTTTGTTTCTGTTCTGTATTTTTTTGTAATAGACCTGTTTGGTACAAACAAGTCCTTTAAATGAGTGGATCTGTCTGGTTAAATCTAGTCTCACATATGTATCAAGAGTGAGTATGTGTATTTTACATAGCAATGATGCATATGTCTGGTGAAAATGAATAAGGTTGTCTGTTTAGATGAGTGTGAGAAAGCCTGCTATGTCACATTCAGTCTTTGGCAATTCCTTCCCATCTACTGAATTGCTCACCAAAAGCCCTTCACTGTAAATGAATTGCCACAACTCAGTGCAATACAAGAGTGTTTAGCTCATTAGCCCTGCTACTGCAGGCTGCCGCAGAGGGGAGACTTCCAAAATAAAATGCGATGTCGCATGTGAAATATATACAGAAGGAAACCAGCGCAATATCAAAACCTGTATTCTCTACTGGAAAGAGATTTTTCACTTAACTGTCGGCATGTACCATACAAACAAGTCGAGGAAACTGTACAGCTTCAAACACCCATAAATATGGTACGTTCATATTTAAAGACTGCCTCAGTCTAGACACATAACTATGCAAAGTTTATTCATACGGTTTATTTTACAATGTTGTGTTAGCCACTTGCCCTTCAGTTTCATCCATTCAATTTAATACTTGCTGAATGTAACAGAAAACTATGGCTGTGATCAAGAGGTAATTGTAACTTATACATTCAGTGCCGATCACAAACTCCCATATTATATAGTTAATCATTTAACTCATTCAGTGCTGGCTGCATTATTGACAGCTATGAGGCCAAATGTTAAATTGCTTTAAGAACACTCTACGATGAACAGAGCCAGCTGCTCTGCTGGTCAGTGAGTTCAGTAGCCTTGACTTTACAGCGGTTGCCCCCAGCTCAAACACTCAGGGCATTACACAGAAACATTTCCAGTACTGCAGGCCAAAGTATTCCAAAGCATCTGTTCCATACAAGCTTTTGACCTGAACGGTCACGGTAATTAAAATTGACACAAACATCTTTAGGATCATCTGCATGTATTTATTTAGCAGATGTTTATGTCCAATGTGGCATACGGCGAGGCAGGTATGGTGAATGATTACACCTGTTAAGAAGCCAGCTATCGAGAGACCAGTAATGAGTGGAAACTAGCACTGGAGCAATAGCCCAAGAGATGACATTCTGATTAAACAGCCTCCTTAATGTGAAGGTTTACAAATGCAAACACATCGTAATCATGTTTTTTGGTGAATGTGCTCCAACACTAAAGGCACCGGTAGCAGGCTGCAGTAGAGGGACTGTGTGCCTGAGGACTTCTTGACATTTCTAGCATTTTTCACACACTTTTTCACACAATCAACTCAAACTGTGTGCCATCCATATTCCCCATTTATTTGTTTTTGAACTAGATGTAGTTATTAAAATGACAGGTGAGGCATAGAGCCCCCTCCCCACTGGAGCATGGTGGACCCACCACCTTGCCCCTTCCAGGGTAATCGGGATCTCCAGTACAGGTTCAGGAGAGCCACGCTCAGCTCTTCTTTCAGAGTGTGAGAATAGCCATTAGCTTGTCTGGGTTCTAATGAGCCTCTACAGGACCACAGAACGCCGTCACCACATGGGTCATCTTAAACACACCGTGTCTCAAAGTGGTCTGTGAATGGGGAAAAAAACAAACATTTTATCACAAACATGAATTCAACATGGACGAAGAAACAAAACTGGCAAAGCACCAGCTGTTTTTCTTTAGCTTGTCAAACATCTGACGTATTCCTGAGTGCCACAGATAAATGCCTTAGTGTATTTTTTTTGGTCCTTTCTGTATCGAGTACTACTGCCACCTCAGGAAGAACCACACTGCAGTGCCAATACGATTAATCATTGCTGTTTAGGGAGGGAAGTGCTGTAACATTCAGTTAATGGGAACACGTGGACGTCTTAAACCTCGACAAGCTTTTAAGACAGCAAACGTATAATACATTTTCATGAAGCTCATTTCTTGAGATTAAGCTTGGGCATTAGTCAAGTGAATAATGCTAAGCGAATTTACAGTCCTCACCACCCCAGCCCCAAAAACTCAATCAAAGCACAACTGATTTAATATATGGTGGTAAGTAAAATCCTGAATACACGTGGTTCTGTATTTTTAAATACCCAGTGAAAAAATGAACAGTTGCTAAATTTGACAGGACATATTTTTCCATGATTTCTTCATGTTTAGGGATCACTTTGCTTGACCTTCAAAAGATTCAAACCACTGAGTTCTCATGTATAATGCAGTCATTTGGTTCCAGAAGACTGGCTTGGACTTATCCCCAGCCAGAGTGCAGGCACAGAGTAACACTGTGACAGTCACTCTCTCCCAGGCCATGTGGACACCCTTTCACGACCCCAACAGCATGCAACACAGCACATGCCATGCACCGTGGCACACACCCGTCCAGTCATTGCACTCTACACAGTGACAGGTACCACGTCACACAAGGGTGACCATCTGCTGCAGTTATGTGGTTGTGCCATCAAGCCCAGATAAGGCTCCAGCGCCACCTGCTGTCAAAATGCTGATGTCTGCCTTGGCTTTCCTGTGGCAGTTCGATCTTCTCACCAGAGATGCGGGGGCTAATGTTCCACCCCTAAAGTGGGGCATGATGGGCAGTCAACTATAATATCACTAACAGCAGCTGTTAAATGTAAACAGTATAGTGGGTGAGCACAATTATTTGAAGTGGACAAATATACTTTAACTGTGTTTAAGGACAGTGACTCATTAGGTACGTAGCCCTGTTGACTCACACCTCCAGAGTTGGGGGTGCGAATTCCCCCTCTACTTTGTGTGTGAGGAGTTTGCATGTTCTGCCCGTGTCTTGCTGGTTTCCTCCTGCAGTCCAAAGACATGCAGTCAGATTAAATTGCCCACAGTTGTATGACTGCATTCGCAGCAGCATGTATGTAACGGACAGACACCCCGTCTAGAATGCTTCCCATCCTGGTTCCCTGTGTTACCTGGGTTTGCACCAGGTGACCCGGACCAGGATGAGCAGTTAAAATATGGGTGGATGTATTTACAGACAGTGCTAAAATAACACAAAACATTTAAGAGCTTGTGAAAGACAAAAGCTAATTATCCATACATTTAAGCTATAAAATAAACCAGCCATGAATGAGACTTATGAAGTTGAATTCGCTCTTCTGGTAAAATGAATTAACTTTAAATCACAGTCATTTAAAAACAATCAGTTTTGCCAAAGTGTTTCACACATGCTGTAAGGTTACAAAGTAATGACTGCATGAGCATTCTCTACAGTACAACACAACATATTTAATTCTACAAAAAGCCGTATTATATTAGATAGGCTAAAGCACCCAGACGTTTAAGAAACAACCTTATATTGACTAAACGTAATTTTTTCAGGGATCAATGATCACTACTTTTAAATCTTTATTGATTTCTTTGCAAAGGGCTACTTGTGGTGAGTCTGGTTCTGTAAAATCTTGAAGGCAATTTTCCCACATCAAACTGCCTCTTGTCCGCACTCCACTCAACATTCATCGGTTTCTCCAGAAATCTGATTTCCCGGTAAAAAGCAACAATCGCTTCCTCTGACCTCTAACACCTGCTCCCTTTTATTAGCCAATAAGCAAATGTAGGCCACTTATCACCATGGAACCCCTTGTCAAAGGCATTTAAATGTCCAACTCATGTCACCTGGTAATATCTTACACCTGACACACCCACTTCTTTACCACGGTACTGGCAAGTGTGTCCTACAGCCTAATAGCATGTTCACTGCACTGCATCACGCTGAGATGAGTCTGTACTCTGTACATCTTCCATGTCTGTTGAATAACGGCCATCATATCCCCTTGTAATGTGTGTACAACCATTGTGTGCTTACAAAGAGACAGCCGATATGAAAGGGTCTGACTCATTGTAGAGTCACATTCAGTCTCTCATGTCCGTTAAAAATAAAACAAACTTAAACTCATGTTCACCCACCATCATTTCAAAAAGAGCCTTTATTTCTGTACAGTCATTATCACTTAAAATGGCCCTTTTTCATGAACGTGCGTCTGAAGGTTTTGTAGATCACTGCTTTTACGACAATCAGTAGGATCTGAGAACTGCCATCCCGGAAAAATACAGCAAGTTACACTGTAAAAACATTAATAAGGAATATCTGGCTCCAAATGAGGATACATTCTTCCTTGTGCTTTTTCCCTACATATATGTTGCTTATGTGTGATTTGCTGGAGTTTATCCTATGAATAATGTTGAATAATGAAATAATCCCCCCGGTTAATAAAATAACATTAATTCTCCAACAATCAAATCATAATAAACAACATGTCATCGTGGATCCTGAAGATCAACACAGAAGACATGATGTTCTAAAGAAATGTCTATATGGTCACCTTGAGATGAGATGGCGCAGTGTAGCAGTGGGGCAAATGAGGCTTCAAAACCGGTGGTGGGTGAGAATATCCTGAACTAGCCAATTAATGCTGCCGTTAAATGAAGCTTCAAAAGCTGTGGTGGGTGGGAGTATCCCGAACCACTGAACGAGACTGGTAGTTCGAGATACTACCCTCCACCACGGGTTTTGAACCCTCATTTGTACCATCACTACTGCAGCCGTTTGATCACATGGTGCATAAAGGCTGACCTTCTAATACCCATGCACAACAGAGTCACGCCATCTACTCCATTTGTCCAGCGCTAATTAAATGCTAACACCCTGAACTTCACAGCGGTCTGCAGCCAACGCCTTGTGCATTTTCTTTTTGGCAACTTGTTGAGGTTTTGCACTTGCATCCCCATTTGTTCTGAATTTGATGCTTCGCTGGCTGCCAAAGCTACCAAATACTGCAGTGAACAAGCCAGCCGGCAGCAGATGAGGCAGCATTTTAGAGCAGAAACAGGAAATAAAAACAGATCGAAGGGCTGTCAATGCAGGCACTTAGGAGCTGACATTGCTGCATGGTCGGAATAAGAGATCAGCACTCTTCTAAGTCACTCTTCTGTACTTTGTCTACATCCTAAAATCAGAAGGAAAAAGTAATAAGGGCAGACTGGTATTCAGACTGATGTGCAAATCAAATGTACAGTATAAAAATCAGAGAATGCTGTTAGCGACTGCACCAGTGATGCCCTAGTGTGTCATTTCTCACACGCTGCTTCGGAATAACAACACAGATGCATTTCTGCTGAGGGATGATACTCCAGTGGTGGATTTCTGAAAAATGACACCGTGGAGCCTTGTTTCCAAATGATGACACTATGGCATGCTGTTTCTGAGCGATGACATCCTGGTGTAATTTATTTTCTAATAATGATACTCCAAGTCTGTTTTCCCTTTGATGTGCAGCCATTTTTTTTTGCTTCCATGAAGAACCTGCAGGATGCTTTCAAGCCCACGTGACACACTGAGCAGAGGACACAGTGCTAACATGGAAAACTTCCCTTCTCTGCAAGATACGAACAAAATGTAAATGAACGTTATGGCAGAAATCAACCAAGACAATTACGGCTCAATTAGGGCTTTAATGGCACAGACACAGCTGTCCATCTGGTGTCCACATTGTTAGCTTGGATGTCTTCTTAAGGTGCCGTCATTACAGATTCAGTTCACTCACAATCACACCCCCTCCCCGCAACAACCATCTCCTGTGAACCACTAAGATGGTCCGGCTCACAAGCATCTTGGGCAGATGCAACAATCAGCCACCACTCAGCTCCTTAACCGCCAACCCCCCTGCTGGATTCAAGCTTGCTTAATGTAAACTGTTGATAATGCATATTTTAGAAATATGATATAAGCCATATGTCCAAAATGTACACTGTATCAGAAGGATGGCCTGTCACACAAGCAGACATCTCATCTAATGGGCATCAAAACCTTGGGGAGAACAGCACATGGGATTTGCAAAAAGAGAATTTTCTGTACAGAGACGCTTCCTCTATCATAGTGTAATTAGTAAAGCAGGGGCACAGGTGTTGACTGAATCAGGACCTGACCTTCTTTGTGTCTGAAATGGGTGCACACAGGGTAACACCCTCAATCTCTAGCGGACACCAAACACAGAACAAAGCACAGATTCGATCTTAGCAACGGGGCGAGGAGGCAAGCAGTTAAACGCATCGTGGTAAATGGGTTCTTCAATAGTGAATTATTAAATGATGAATTATTGCTCAGTGTGCGGGGTCTTAATTGGCCTTGAAACAGAACCCCCTCAAACCAAAACATCTGCAGGAGGATGCCTGCGCTTTTCAAAGAGATATTACAGGTACTGTTTTACCCAAGGGGCCCCCGAGAGTGGAGCAGCAACAGAGACTTTAGTCAAACAGCTACAAAATAAGAGGGAGTGTACTGCAGTGAACACACTTTGGCTAACAGCTCGGCTGCTTTTACGCCGTGCAAGCGGAACCCACCGGCAGATAAACGGAAACACGTCACAGCTGTGAGGCTAATTAAACCATACGACGCTGACAGGATTTTAATTTGTCCAGAATGTTCCGGAATTTATGGAACTTTGCGATTGAATCCGGATTCTGTCCATTTTTAATCACCATTTAGACAATAAAGGATTAAATCAAAGACTGGTCCTGTATTTATTTATCAGAGCGTTACAGAGCCCATACCAGAAAATAACACATGGTAATGCGAGCTACACCTGGCTAGGTAAATCCAAGCACACCGCCACACGCTATGGGTGACTTCAAGTCCCCAACCAAGCCCAGTGCTGCTCCTGTGGAGAGGAAGATGGCATGTCCTGGAGTAACCAGGACACATATGGAGGGAAAAAGCAAACACACTGAGATGCCCACTGATGGAGCCCAGAATCAGAGACGACGTTAGCTTGCTTATGCTACCAATCCCATGGCTAATCCGGTACAGGGTTGCTCTGGTGCTATGAGCAAATTAGAGAAGCCAGTTCAGTCCTAGCCATATGTTATTGGACCGCGGGAAGAACCAGAAGCACCTGGGAGAAAACCACATGGGGAGAACTCTACACATATTGGGGGGGGGGGGGGGGGAGCAGTACCCCAACCCCTGCATGCTTTTTAATCCACGGCGCCTGAGTGCATGCGAGCCGCCCTTCCTTT
>JAACJT020000013.1:7685637-7700676 GCA_009936485.2 Gymnarchus niloticus | reverse complement strand
TGTGCACTGAATAACCTAGGTAATAAAGGTATTTGCTGTCTCTAGACTCCGAGTTGACTGTTTTTCCACCACAGGCTCCCAACCAATTGGTCAAGCACACAAATTTAGAAGGCGGATTGGGTATTTAAACCTTTCCCATCACTCAGACATCTTTGCCCCTTCTGACACAGTTGATGTCTCATATCGTTTATGTACAGGTGAAAGCAGGCAGACAGCCTCAGTTTAATTTTCCACACTACCTGGCCAGACAAAGTGACCATCTCTGTAGCCTGCAGGCTTATGCAGTGCCCTACTTTCTCCCGTTAGCTTTGGACACAGACTGTGCTGACAGCAGTTTGTTGCCAAGAAAGCCGACAGGGCGTGGGCATTCAATAATCAGGCCCAGTCAAATGTCATCTGTTTCCGAATATGCTGGGCCTGCTTACCATGGGGTCCTTCATACCTTGGCTGACCAGCATATCATTTTGTTTATCCGTGGTGTTGATGTGTAGGTACATACTCAATAACAAGTGCTTAAGATGCAAGCTAAATCAGCCTGTAGAATAAAGTGTTAATAAAGTTTAGTAAAGTAGCAGCACTGTGACTTTATGCCAACTTCCAGTATTCAGCTGAAAAACACTGTTTGCATCTTTGGTTATTGCCATGAAGTACAAGGTAATAATTGCATGTGATGCAGCTTCTGGCCCTAAATGGAACAAAGGCTTTGCTCTATAAGATCAAAGCCTCATTTTTGCAATTGCAAAGCAGATTAAAATTACTTGGCACCAAGATGCATTCGAATGCAATGAGATGACTTATAGTTGCCTCATATCATTCATATCAGTTAATTAATATCAGTACCATTTATTGGTGTTAAATGAGGCATAGCAAGCTGAAAAAAAGAAAAACTATCACGCAAAATCCCATCATATTACATGAAAAAAAAAAAAAAAAACTGCTTGTATTTATTTATTCATTATTCCAAAAAAAGGTAGCCATAAAAATGTCAATAGTTTTTCTGGAAAAAAAAAAAACTATGTTTTAACATTTATAAAAAGAACATGGGTAACGTTGTTTGAAATGCTACCAGAATTAAATCAAGTGTCAACTTGTTTTAAACCACCGGGAAAGTTCAAGTGTGAGCCTGGTCCATTCAAATGGAACAGACCTGTACACTTTATGCTGGGCCATGTATTAAATATTTAGCATTTTTTCCAAGCATTTTGTATCCTGGCCTAATGCCCTGAGAAAGCTGGTAGAACATGAGCTGGTAAGGGCTGTCCAGGAACTAAAGCAGAGTAATGGAGATGCTCCAGGTTATTGAATAGTGCAACACTGTGCTCTGGCTTGATGCCCCACATTTACCCAGGCCCTCGAACCCACAGCTGAAAATGGAAACTAAGCACTTTGTCTCCCTCTTTGTTTTCTTCTATTAATTGATACAAATTGCGGCTTGACTCTAAGGTTTGCAGATGAGTGACTGGGCAGTTACCGAAGCACTGTGACAGCCGAGTGACGTGAACTCTTGTTTGAAACACAAAGCAGAGGAGGCGTTTAGGTAACTAGAGAGACATCCAGAGCCAGACCAATATTACTGGAGGTACAGTAGTGTATCCTATCACCACTCCAAACAGGCATGATGCCTTTAGCCAGGACATCAGTCACTAAGTCACAGGGCAGGCCATCTTAGGAAAAATATTTAAGGAAAGTCACTATATGTGGTCATATAGCTACGGCCCATTCATTGGCGAAATACTGTACATTTTAGAAATACTGTACATTTTAGAAATACTGTACATTTTAATTAGTGCCTGATTTAATCCTGAAACACCTTAGGTGATGACTTACCATTTAAGCACAATAAATAACAACAATATGTAAAACAAAAACCTAAATAAAGCACAGAGTCTGAGAAAAATCCAGACTATTCTATCACTCTCAGGTACCATCATTAGGTAACCCTGTTATACTATTAAATGACAACCCAGCCCATTCCAAGAAAAGTGGAACGGTTTGTTGTGGATGGTCTGGTGGGTGGGTTCTAGATCCATTTAATGGTTTCAGTAGGCATACTAACAAGATTCATTCCACTACTACACACTGGCCTGTAGAACCAGAACACATTCTGTGTGATGACAAATAACAAGATTGTATTCCTATCAGCGGTATAGAGTAATCAGAGAAGCGGATGATCCTGTAAAAGTTTTTGGGTCAATGAAGCCACAGTTAACTTTATTAAATACTGCCCTGACTCAACAACACGACAAAGCCGTAAACATGACATGGACCATGTAACGTGGTGTCGTAATAGCAAATTGAGGTCATTACCATGGTCTTGTTCTAACAGCTGTCCTTGTTTTTAATAAATCCTCAGTCGCCATACTGGAAACTTAAATTAAACTACTGGCAATCAATAATGTTTTACTCTTCCATCAAAGTGATGCTGATATGCTGTCCCTGACCTAGGGATCTTTAGTAGTACATACAGTTCTGTAAAGAAAATCAAGTTTAAAAGCTACGAAAATGCTTTGGCATTGGTGACTAACATCTTAGCCTATATTTGCAAAAACAGAAGTGGTTGCATACCCAGAACTAAAACGTGAAAACAAACAGAAAGCATGACCCAATCAGGAGCCAGCAACATGCTGCAGATGTACTGCAAGATCATCGGGGAGAAGTGGAACGCTTACAAACAGCAGAAAATGCTCCGTTGCACGCTGAGACCACCGAGGCTCGCTATTGACAAGATTGGCGATGCCCACGACGACCCCCTGAAATGACAGAACTCTTTAAAGCCAGCAAATAAATCATTCAATTTATTAGGCCCCCATGCAGCGGAGGGTTCTCTGTGGATCCATTTCACTTTTCCCCCACAAGAACAATGCGCTCTGAAAGACGACACTGCAGCACCGCAGCGTTTTGGTGCGCCCTGAAATCCAAAAGACCTGGGGCTGCATCGGGGCAAGGAAGGTTTTTTTTTTTTTTTAAATTAACCATAACAAATGTGCAATCAAACCACAATGATGCTTCCCTCTCCACAAATGTGCTTATGTAATTAGCACGTTTTGAAAATGCAATGCAGTGTTTGAGCGCCAGAACAGCGTTTGGATTTCCCTGTTTTCAGTTAAACGTCAGGACATCGAGATCCTGCGGAGCCTGCAGTATGACAATTTATTCTCTATGCAAAATGCAGTGAGGTGACCAGTAATGTCGTGAACGAGAGATTTTTAAAAAATAATTCATACAGAAATGACTGGAACAGCGAACAGAGCGAATCGATTTATTCACTGATCCAGCCCTGTCAGCATGTAGCCAACCTTTTGCCGATCCAATCCATACTCTGTATTGACATCATTTCTTAGTGGTGACTGCGTCGAGATTTGCTGCACAGTGTAATAATGAAACCAACAGTCCTTAAGAGTGCTTTCAGGTAACAGTCACATTCAGACGTTCTCCAAGAAATTTGTCCAATTTCAATTAAGTGAAGGCTATGCAGACATTCTCAAATCACTGGGCAGTGGTGGGGGGGTGTTAAAAAAAACAGAGGAGATTAATTTACTTTCTGCACAGTGTCCTGACGAGAGAAATTATTATGAATTTTCTGTGTTCCGAGGGCATATTACACATCAGTTATGCTTTATGAGTTGCCTGGACAAGTTGCCAGTCACTTGGATGACATTATCATGATGGTATGGGCCTGCCATGAGGCCACAAAATGGGAAGCGGCTAAACTGATTAACTGTGTCTCCATGGTGACTGATCACCAGGTTCAGAGCCACAAGCACACTTCAGGTAATGATGCCCTGCTGACCCGGGATATGCTGCTGAGCTCATCAGGTTTAAAACGGGCCAGCTGGGAGGACTGGAGGAGGGTTGAGGGAGTCTGACATTCTGTTGGCACAGGGGTTTGAGAGTTGTGTTTTATTTGCCATGGTTCCTTTGGATTCCGCTTCCTTGACTGTTAAAGGAGCCTCATCCCTGTTTTTATATGTTTTTCCTTTCCATCAGCTATCTGATGCCCCGGTTCTGCTCATGCAGCACACGAGCAAGCTGCCTTGACCGATACGCAAATCCATTTAAGATAAAAAGCTGCAGTGTGAATGCCAGGTTGACGCTGTTGAAGATCAGACTGACGCATGCGCTGAAATGTAGCAACAATCACCAAACCATCAAAAAGGAATAAGAATTCAAATTGTTCCCTGTGATATCACACCAAAATAGAGATGCTGCTCTGAATGTGTTCGTATGCTAAATTTCAAGAATATATTCTACTATCCATCAATATATACAATGACTAAATATTAAAAGACCACAGTCAATATGACGGCGCCTGCTCTGAGCATGTTACATGGCTGACATTTATTAACAATAAAAGTGTCTGAAACTGAATTAAGCATAGATGGAAATGAATCAGAAGGCAGCTAGTGTGAAAGTTTTATTTGGTCAAGATAAAACTGAATTTACAGCCCTTAAAAAATGTGTACAAAACAAGGTGTCTTCCAGGGCAGTTGGGGGGGATCTTATTTGTGTATATTCTTCTTGCAAAGAAGCTGACAAATGTTAATCATCTTATGTAAGGAACTAAAAAAAAACTATGTCCCAATAATGTGAGAAGGAGCATTCGCCATAAGCACATGCCAGGAGCCAACAGTTGGTATGGAAACAAAGATCAGAACGCGGGAATCTGATCTCTTCTCTTCCTGCTCAAGATGTCTGCAGAGATATCGGCAAGAACGCAAGCGCTAAACGCACTAATTAGCAGGGAGCGTGTTCACCTTTCAGGAACTTTATCGGTGTGTCCATTTCTATCACAAGTCCAGATGTCAGGCCGATCTGGTCCCCCATCCTTCCCCTTCATGTAAACTGACTTCATTAATCGACACAAGCATCATTTAGAAGCAGTAACCACATGGGTTTCAGATTCCTTTCATCATGCCATGCTGAAATCAGTAATCTTAAAAAAGCCCAGGAGAAGAAGCTGGCTCAGGAGGTGACAGGAGCCTGAATGCCCCCTCAGAAGCTCTTGGATGACTGTATTGCTGAACTCGGGCGACCACCTTTCATGCAGGTTAAATGCAACTTCACCACTGAGGACAGAAAACACCGACCAAAGATTTGCTGTATGTTTTCAATAACCAGGCATAGAGTGGACAAGTCCGTCAGACCTGCAAGACCGGCTGGTTGAAGCTAGCATATGTACTAGCAAAACAGGTTGGAGCTTAACAGGGCAGATCTGTTTAAACGTAATAAATTTATGTATATTACAGTAATTAGAAAGACACGGACACACACATCTACCAACACAACTAAGCATGCTATTTAATAAAACATCAATTGTTCTGCAGGGAAAACCTCTTAGTGGGATGAACAAAGATCTAACAGTCTTTACATTCATTTTCTATCACCGGAAATGTATAATGGATTAATGGACTATAAGACAAGAATTTGCCCGTTCATATTTAACTCACTCAATTCAAAATGTTTGGTTGTGATCCCAGTATACTTTGACACGCTGACTTTTTCTTTCGTTCTGGTATATTGCAAGATCATTGCATTTAAGTGCCATAATGTTCTCCCGACACAGTACCTGCTGCAGGAGTAGAGGACTTTATCAAGGTCACTTTACACCTTGCCCTCCCAGTAATGCACAGTATGGGATGCACTGCAGGATTTCCCTATACAACCATGATGAACTCGGCTGCTCGTAAACATCACAAGAACTCTGGATATCTCGACTGTATTACAATTATGGATGATCTACCCTTACAGCACCTAGCTCAGATGTGACAGCCAGCATCCACAAGTTAAGTGTGCATAAGATACAACTGATGCAACTTTTAATTTTCATACCAGCAGATCAGTTTGACCTGTCAGAAAACTAAATTAACTTAATTCTCACTGCCTTGAATTTAAAACAAGTCCTAACAGGCAGCGTTCCACAATTTTTGTTCTGTTTTCCCGAAACAAACTGCTTTAAAACCTTGTGTAACCATGTACAAAAAGACGACATCATCCTAACAGGTGAAGACAGTTCTGTAAAATGGGCCATTATTTGGATAGTACTGACTGTGTCTGTGACTCCAGGTCAGCAGCAGTCTGCACAGCCACATCGCTGGTGGGACAAGGCTTACGGAGACGCAGAGCGTGCAAAGCAGCGGTAGCCGAGAGGAACCGCGGACCCATCTCCCCCCCACACACACACCCAGGGGGGCAATCATCTCCCAGGGCACATCTGCCGCAGGCCAACACGGAGCCGGCGACCACGCGCGCACCCATGCCACGCTCGCAAACTTTACCTGTGTTCAGCGTGCCCGTGACGAGCCTGAAGAGGTACTGGGCGAATTTCAGGATTTCCCGCTTGCATCGCTTCCTGCAGCTCATGGTGGTGTGAGGTGTGTGTGGGGGAGTGTGCGAGGGGAGGGGGGGTCCTCCCGGCGACGCAGTCCCCTCAGGGCAGTGTGTTTGCAGTGGGGGGACCTTCAGTCAACCCCCCCCCCACTGCCACGCGCTCGGAGCAGGAACGGCAGTCCCGGCAGCAGTGGAGGCTGAGGGAGAGAAGCAGCACATTCACAGCTGCTAGGCTGCGCAGGCTGCCGCCGTGTCAGAACACATGGACCTGCTGCTGCGAGGTCATCAATGTTTCTGTGCTTGCAGTTTAGCTTAGGCTTCCAGTGAAGTGGCTTCTCCCTCTCTCTCTCGCCCCTCCCTCACAGCTCTCTTGCCCGCCCTCTTCCTCTCTCTCTCTCTCTCTCTCTCTCTCTCTCTGTCTCCCACTCTCCCTCTCCTTGGCTCAGGACTTACTACAGTACCAGTACATGTCTCACAGCACCATCTGTGAATCCTGCAAACCATGGGCCCTCGCCTGGGAGTTGGGGTCTGTCCTGCCTAGTGGAGACAGAGAAAGTCAGTGCAAACGGACGTAAAGCGCATCATCCTCCTCCGAGCCACCAGCGATAACAGGTCGAGGGTCTGTAGCGGCAAGGGGCTCCTCTGATTTAATGTTGCCATTGACTGGCAGAAAGTGTCATTGGCATCAGCTCCCACAAGAGACAGGTGCAGAGATATGGGGGAAAAAAAAAAAACAGTGAGGAAGAAGGAAGAGAGGCTCCTGGAGCCAGCATGAGAGGAGTACAGAGATGGGATCTATACAGCCAAGGCCATAGCTGACTATCACAGGACGACAGTGTAGTGAACAGCACATATGCTGAAAATAGAAAATGATCCAGAGACAAAACACCTGAAGTACATCATCATCTGCTAATTACCTCCTACTTCAATTACAGCCATCTGTCAACAACAAGGTCCTTTTCTTAAATGACAGTCATTAACTAAAACTCAGGATGATTTTTGTAATCTCCCTCTAGATGCTTTATATTTATTATGTGCTTTAAAATATCCTACAACTGGCAATTTGTCTGTTTTTTTTTTTTTTTTTTGGGGGGGGGGTCCATTCAGGTATGAAATTAGGTGGTTTAAGTCTGCTGTGAAATCACTGTAATATTCCATAGACAATACTCCATTCCTGATTTGCTTTTCCCTCAGATATACGCATTCTCAGTTTTCATGATGACAGCGTTTTTTTTCTTGGATGAACAGAGTGTCTAATTACTTTACTTTTGACACCCATATAAGAGACAAGTGAAAAAGCAGCTTTTAACATGTGAATCTCTTTCAGAGGTTGTTTCAAAATGCCATCATGAATTCTCTGTTTAATCAACCATAGCTAACGCCCCCCCCCCCCATATAACAAGACAATGTCAAAAAATTATCCTTTTATGTTTTGTGTTGCCCTCCAAGTAGTAGTTTTATTGGAGTCATGTCCAGTTCATAAATTACTGAAACGTCTCACAATATGAATGATACGATAAGGCACCAAAGGTAAAGCAATGCAGGAGAGCTAGGCAGACAGACATGGCTGTACACGGTGAATGGAAATACGGGGGGGAGGGGGGGTGCACCATTTATTCTGCAGCCTCCTTGATTTCTATCACCTTACTCACCATGCGGAAAAGTCACGTACATTTAGGACACAGCAGAGTGATATGAGATACGCCTGCTTCTGTGATCCAACATTCTGTATCTACACTCCCTCACCCTGCATTCTTGGCCGACACTCTCTAACTCAAGACTCTGTATTGGTGCTCCTGACCAAATATTCTGTATTTACACTCTCCAACCCAAAATGCTATACAGGTAACTACACTCTGCCAAGTAAACATTCTGTCTATACTCTCCTACCCAACATTCTGTATCTACTCTCTGTATCTACACTCTGCCACACAACCTGCTGGATTCTGTGTGCTGGGACTGCAGAGAGGGGAAGGGAGCACAGATGTCTTGCTGTCAGCTGTCACTCACCATCAGAACATTGCCGATTTTTTCTGAGCCTGACATTTCCGCAGTCATCCCATTTAAATTTACATTCTTGATAGTGGGGAAAAGATGCAAAATCTACGAGTCACATTGATTCAATAGAAATACTATTCAATATAAAAACTATTGCTCCAATAAGGATTTCATACTGTTCTTTGTTGGGATACTATTATTTACATAAGAAATATTTACCATAGGTAACAATAATGTTTTAGACCTGCTCTGGCATAATCTGGCATAAGGACAATATAAATGAACATCTGGCAAGCTGCATAAAAAGCAAGTCAAACAACTTGGCTAAATGCACGTGGGGATTAATTATGCATGCATATGTTAAATGTTGACACACGTGTTAACAGGTGTGATTGTACTCAAAGCCTATTTGTGCTGTAAATGCGCTGTGTGCTCATTCCGTGTGAATGCACACAACAGCAGCACAGGCTGCGGTACAGCGATGCCCTGGGGCGTTTCCACATGCTGGTGTCGGGACAATTTGACTTTGCCTTTGGGCCAGCTCACACACTGGAGCCCCGTTTTCATGTTTTCACTTCCCCCTGCCAGGAGCGAAGGGCCATCCAGACATCTGCTTTAAATGCCTGAAGCACTACCCAGATTCCTCACCCTTGAGAGTGACACCCAAACCTAACCACCCCCCAGCTGCAGCCTGCAGAAAAAAAAAAAAAAACTACAACAGTTAATTTTGACCCCCCACCCCCCCAAATCCCACAGAACACCTCAGGCCTTTGCTGCTCAGTACTTCATTCGAATTCAGTCTTAGTAATAAATAATCATAAAAAAAGCTGAATTTCACTTTTGAAGAGTTGCTTCTTAAGTCTCAGCAAACAGGACAAACACAGTATTTCTGTTTTCCAATAGAAACCAAAAGAAGAAAACAAAGTGCAACTTATTATTCACAGCACATGAGAAGATGATTAAGATAAGAAACCTTAATAAAGTCACATTATTATCTAAAAACAACTGCTTGAAAGAACCTTATGACTGACCTCCACTGTCCTCTTAAAATTCAGCCCTTGTTCTCTAAAAAGGTATTTCACTTATGAAGGGCAATGGAATTAGTCTGCTAGTCCAATCTCATAAATCTGCCTTCATTTATTCCAGGAAAAATTGGCAGACCGGCAAAAAGTCACTCAGGTTCCCACACACGTCAGTAAAGTCAGGGGTAAAACCCCTCTAATGTGTTAAATTTGGTTTACTTTCATATTAAGTTCTTCATTTGGTGTTTTCCCCTGGATGCCTTATTGAAATAACATTAAGCATGCTGACACCAACATATTACATACAGCTTTTAGATCTTAATATCTGTTAAACTGCTAATCACGGCTTTGTAGGCCATTGTGGGTCATTGCCTTTAGCATTAAGACTCAATGCAACAGCAAATTGTCTCGTGTGATATAACGAGACCAGAATTATTTTACTTTGTCACACTCATGTAAAACCATCAGAAACACATCTGATCTAACAGTAGCAATATAATACATTGATGCTCATGGAACTAACACGGTACACGCTTTTAGTATGGCACCAGTATTTCTTCATACCTTATAGACTATTGCTGAGCAGGAAACAGAATGTGGAAATTTGTGTGTTGCGTAGGTAATGAAGATCGGGGGTTCAAATCCCACCATGGCTGTAAAGTTTTCCCATGTTAGTTTTCCTCCAACTACTCTGGATGCCCCCCTGTAAAAACACACAGTTAGGTAAACTGGAATCTCTAAATTGCCCATCTCACAAAACTGAACATAGTCTGGGCATCCCGTCCAGGGTGTTTCCCCTGCCTCGTGCCGCCTGGCATCCCGTCCAGGGTGTTTCCCCTGCCTCGTGCCGCCTGGCATCCCGTCCAGGGTGTTTCCCCTGCCTCCATGAGCGCTGGACTCACCAAAGTCTGCTGCTGAATGACTTATTGGAAGATGAAGGGATGAGCCTTAAATATGTTTCCCAAGAGCAGAACTGGATTTCTAAAATGGATAATTCAGTTTCAATCATAAATGTAAGGGGTTTTCTATTCTGAAATCAGATTTTAACTGGGTAAAAAAAAAAAATATATATATATATATATATATATATATATTATATAAATAGATGGTGATGCTGACGTTTAAGTGTTTCCTTGTCAAACCTCTGGGCAGCTTCCCAGACACACTAAAAATACACACAGCTCGACTGAATTTTGATAAACAAATAATAATGCACTACTTATAAGAACACTGTTCACTGAGAGCTCGGCATTTAGAATGACATATACAATGCATACAGCAATACAGACTGCAAATGGTACCATTTTCCCTCTTCCAGTACTTGTTTACTATTTTGTTTGCATATACTGATTAATTATTGTTACAGAATGCAGCTTAGTGATAATAATGTCATGTAGTTTTACATTCTAAAACTGTACTGTAAAACTATTCTGTACACGCCACACTCAGTTTCCCCTTAATTAAGTACACTACGCAGTACCAGGCGGTAACCCCTCGTTTCCAGACCCGCTTCTTGGGTTTACAAAGATAGTATCCAAAGATGCCTTTCTGCACACCACAGTTGTAACTGAGCAATTATCTTTTCTGCTAGAAACCTTCCTGTTAGCTTTAACAAGTCTGCCTATTATCCTCTGACCTCTCGCATTAACGAGGGCTTTCCAGCAACAGAACTGATGCTGACTGGCTGTTCTCTGTTTACCGCAACTCAAGATATTGTAGTATGTAAAAATCCCAAGAGGGTGGCTGCTTCTGAGATGCTGAAAACACCATTTCTGGCACCAGCAATCACATTTAAAATGACATCACCCCATTTACATACTGAGCATATTCACTCACTGCTACATGACTCGCTGTTTGGACCAGATGTACCTAATAAAGTGGCCACAGAAATATACACATATACATACTGGTGCAATAGCAGACCCAGGAGCATTAAAGTTTGCCTTGGATAAATAATTCCCATAAATATTGTGTTCTGAGCCACTGCTTTATTCTATTTTTACTGTTGTAAATATCACAGCAGTTACACTCCTTTTCCTTCGCATTGGATTATCGCCAACTGTTGATCAGTGAATAACCCAGACAATAAAATAACAGAAGCAGGCCTCAGGCACTGGGGGGCTGACTCAGTCCAAGCAGTGCTATCACAAACTCATAGCATCCCACTGAAGACCCGGACAGGTCCACCGCTCCAACCTGCGTGGGCTCACAGCCAAAATATCATTCCACCAACATTTTCGTTCACTGGCTTTTGCTTCGAGAATGTGTTTTTAAAACCTGCCTGATGCAAGCGCACTTATAAACATATTTATTCATTAATCCATCCTTCAAACAGTTAACCTGGTTAGAGTTGCAGAGGGCCCTGAAGCCAATTTCAGGCAGCACAGAGCACAAGGCAGAGGTAAGGCCCAGTCAGAATGCCAGTCCAACATAAGACAGACATACTCACTGTTGGCAATATGAAGATGCCAATTAACCTGTTTGCCTTTGGGCTACATTTGGAAACTACAGTACATGGAGGAAACTCATGTGACACAGGAAGCAGAGATGGGATTTGAGCACCCAGCCCTGGAAGCATGACCCGCTTAGTCACCGCACTGAATCTTTATGCATTTTCCAAAACTGAGCATCATGTTGATCCTGAAATCTATCTTAGGAATCACCAGTCCATCTCAGAAGACTCACACACACATTCACACAGACAAACACACACTGGGGGCTTTTTGGAGATACGAGTCCTGCAAAATTGCGTGCTCCTGCGCTGTGGAATAAAAACCAATTATATGCAAGAAACTGGTGCAAACAGACTGAAATCATGTGTTACGTATTACAAAATATATGGTGGTATGGTACCAGTGTTCCATAAGGTATGGTTCTTACCACTGGGGTTTGTGGGTGATTGAGTCTGCATAGGAGATGACCAGTGTAATGTGATGCTGAACACCTGTTCTCGCCGCACATATACCGTGTTATTATTAATATACGGTCCTCCACCTCTTTCTGCTTCTCTTATCAACCTCTTAAATGCAGCTACGGTGTCACCCAGGACCCGTGATCAGTGTCATGTAACGGATGCATATTCTCGCTTAGAACAAGTCCTCACTAAATTAAGCATGCCATCCTTGATTGTGTCTCAAAGCAGAAAATAGCACAGAACACACGCTAGCACAATGAATCTAAAAAGCAACAACATTCTGTTCACTGCAAACTCCAGGCAGTAGAGCTGACTTATCGTTAAAACTGTCTATGAAGATAAATGTACCCTTGTTCTGAATAAATTTGGGAGTTAAATTAATCCTGGAGCTGCAGTATCAGTGTGGTGGATGTGGTTTCTTGGATAAGCACTCATTTCAAGAGTTTTTAGCCAGAATGCTCAACAAACCACAGGAAATTCCACTGCACCATAACCAGAAAACAGCTTGGATTGGCTAAGTAATTGAGCTCGAGGCATAGTTAGACAGACTAATAGATCGGGTCATTGTTCAAGTTATTTAATGTTGTGCATTTCCCCTAAGACCTGAAAACCAACCAATTTCTGGAACTTCACGGGGGAACCCTGGGCCCATCCGGTGAGAGCAGAAAACTTCAGGGGTAGAGTCACTATGCGAGGGCATAGACAGTTTTTGAATAATGTGATTACCCACAATGTAGCGTTGACTACATCACAAGTGCCTATAAAAATCAGAAAATCTTTAAGAGCCATTGTTCACGGGAAAGCCTTGTAAAAAGTCCAGTCATTCCACCCTGGAGCCGACTCCTCTGTTTTTACAGCTGCACATATAAACACGCTATGAGTTACTGCATTACTCAAACGTCTTGCCAAATGCCCTGCGCAACCGCAACGCATTCAAGTGCACTTTGTGAGAACGTGCACTGCATTTAAGAAAGACATTACAACAATCCGACAGACCCTCCCTGAACGGTCATGAACAATGTGAGGGAAGCTAACATACCTTTTCCTATTATTACACTCAAATTATTTATAACTGGCTATAAATACTGAGGAGCAGGTTGGGTGTAAGATGAGGTTTTATAAATAAAACTCACTGTAGCAAAGTACAATATAACCTCCTGGGGAAAAGACCCTCCAATCTACTGTCCCTGGGCTCATAAATCCAAAGCTACAGAATATGACGGTGCAGATATGCCATTCTGCTAGTTAAAGCAAAATATCAGATCTGGCACATGTTCCTGGTCTCTCATCCTTGGCCAAAGGTCTTCACTTTGTACTAAAAGATGACAGGAAACCAGGATCCCAGTGGAGTTGGAGTGAAATATTGCAACATACAAATCCTAAACTCAGCAGGACTCAAAACACATCCTATGTTTCAGCAGTAGCCGAGTAAATGTAACATTAGAGCCAAGAATAAAAATACCAACAGCATTAATAAGAGTGATGGGACAAATGAAGCTTCAAAATCTGACAGGTTAGTTTGGGATACTCCCACCCCTTACAGGTTTTGAAACCTCATTTAGAGCCAGCATTGATTGGTTAGTGGTGGATATCCCCACCCACCATGGGTGTTGAGGTATCATTAAGGACCAGCACTGAGTGGCTAGCTCAGGATACTCCCACCCACCACAGGTTTTGAAACATCATTTGTCCAACCATTTAAATATTAAACAAAGAAGCTGAGCAGGATGCATTTCGGATCATTGTGAGTTCAAATTAAACGTACTAAATTTAAATTGTTTGAAGTATAATACTGAATACTACTAGACCAGATATGCACAGAAACAGTGACTACTGAGGGATGCCAATGTTTTTCAGACCATCAGGGATTGGTAGTCTACGGAAAAAGTTAAAACATGTACATGAATATTGTCAAACATGAAAGTAGTGTTTGTTGCAGGCTGGGATCCTGTGTGTTTATTTCCTGATCTTGTTTTTCATAGATTACATCCCAAAACTTGAACTTAGAAGTATCCAGAACAGAACACATGAGGGAAAACCAGTTCCTGTGCCCCCACTGGGGCAGGGGCAGAACGCGAGACCGAGTCCTCTGCAGCCTGGTAGGAGTCTACTTAGGCCGGTCATTCATTTATTGTTGTGGAAAAGATGAGAAAATGAAGGAGAAAGATGAATGGAAAAAAGAACCTTTCTGCATACTTAGGAAATGTAGAATTCAAAGAATCATTACTGGCGTTTCCATCTAGGGTGTGTGTACACACACACACACACACACACACACACACAAAAAAAAGAGAAATGGGGGATGTAACCCTGATTTCAATGGCAATGTGAACACTGCACCTATCACTCTGACCTCCTATAGCCTTGGGCGCAGCAGAGTTATGCCTAAGCACCTAACCAAACCAGACCAGAGCATAGTATTATTATTTTTTATTAATGATCTGGGACAAGACAGGAACATTTTTCAAAAGAGGTCGGGGCTAAACTTCATATGTGACGTCATCCTCTTCACTTGGCCTAGTCGTGCTCACAGGAAAATAACCTGTAACGACCTAACATTTAATACATGCAACTTTGGTTTTATTCACCTCAGGCGTGATCGAGGCGTGAATTTGGCGCATCTACCCTCAGGCGTGATCGAGCCGTGAATTTGGCGCATCTACCCTCAGGCGTGATCGAGGCGTGAATTTGGCGCATCTACCCTCAGGCGTGATCGAGGCGTGAATTTGGCGCATCTACCCTCAGGCGTGATCGAGCCGTGAATTTGGCGCATCTACC
>JAACJT020000013.1:7653810-7685537 GCA_009936485.2 Gymnarchus niloticus | reverse complement strand
TCCTTACCATTTTTGTCTTTTATCATGCCCATTTTGGCACGAAAGGTTCCTTTGATAACTCCGATTTTCTTGAAGAGGTCTCTTGTTTTTCCCATTTTATTGTCTTCTATTGAAAACTTACACAGGCCCTAAAATTTTTAATGAAACAGTGCTTTTCGAAAAATTAACATAGCAATTTCTCTAACTCAAACAGCAGAAATTCAGTCTTAAAATAATATAAAAACAAGCCACTTTATAACATTATCACAACCTTAGAACAGATCAATTCTAAATATTCAGTTCTCAGTCAAGAGCTAATTCAAAGTACATTGCTTGTTTTAAAAAAAAAAAAAACACCTTGCAAATAAACCTGCTTTCAGTCTGAAAGTCTGTGTGGTATAAAATAATAAGCTTCCATTTTCAGTCATTCAACTCTTTTGCAAAGCTTACGAATAACCCCAGGCTCAGGTGGTAAGTTACAGCTTGTACCAGCACTGATTGGTAGTTTGGGATACACCCACCCACCATGACTTTCAAAGCCCCATTTGTCCTATCACTACAGGAAGCAGAGCCTCTCCAATGAGAGAGGACCTCTTCACATTATAAATATTCTGAGACTTTGAGGTTTTATCCACAGTTTTCCCACCAATGACAAGAAATTGATTCAAAACTAATGCTGGCCAACAAATTGGTCAGGCTTAAATACGCATATCACACCTTTTCAGTGTGACACACATTTCTACAGCTTGATCTGGCTCCATTTTAAAGTTATGGGACATCCTCAGGCAAGGTCCCACAGCTGAACTCCACATGCCTGACCAAAGGGTGGACTAAAACCTGCCCTGGAGAAAGCCCAGCCACTGATTAAATCAGACATTCCCTATTTAGCACAATGTATCATTCATCTATACAAACACAAATGCTTTTAGCCAATGGGGTTACTGTAGGTCACTATTCAACCTGTGATCTGTGAATGATTCAAGGTCCTGATAAGAGACAGGTTAGCTCTTCGGGACTTTCTGCATGTCGGCTATCTGGTTTATTTTTAGGCCCCCCAGAAACCTCTGGAATATACAAGCAGCTTAAGTAGGTTACCTGCAAAAAGGCCCCACCTACCAACATTACATCATTATGTAGAGATGGATACGTACCTGGGGGAAGAAACAGTGAGGGGAGTTCTGTGGTTTTTAAATCAAATTCTCTAACTGAAAACATTTTAAATTTACTGCAGGGGGAAAAAGTGTCTTACGATGTTGCTATTCGTTCATGAACTTCAGCACCCATTTTAGAATGGTCTGGACTGTTAGCCTACCTGTTCTGCTATTCTTTTGGTTTCTTCATGGAATGTACCAAAGCCATACCTCCACTGTTATTCGTTTGGCTCCTTATAGAATGTACTGGTGCTATATCTCTGCTAGTTATTCCTTTGGTTTCAGTTTGGACCGTACCAACACAGCACCTCGGCTGGTATTTGCTTAGCCGTGGATCAAAATGTGAGCAGCATCTCCATCGGCAACCCGACCGTTTCCAGACAGAACACCCTCCTCTATCCCCCTTCCACACACCCTGATTGCTGCAAACAGGAGGGTCGGAAACTAGAGGTGTCCTCAGTCCCTAGCCACCTCCCGGGCCACACCCGCTGGCGGAGCTGCACGCTGCCACTATCCCGCTGACACGAATGCTCCCCTGCGAGGAGCATAAGGCAGGCGCCTGCTGCTTCCTCCTGATCCATCATCACCTTATCTCTTCAGACCCCACGGGGGAAGAGCCGTGTGATAAATAAAGCCTCAGCTGGCGGGCCTCTAAATCGGGCGCGATCTGAACCCAGCGTCTGGGGCAGGTGATGCCGTTGTGCAGAACAGAGCATTTTAAAAGCTGAAATGTGACAGTGGAACCCGGCAAACAAGCCGCATTTCCACAAAAGGAAGCTAACTGGACGAAAGCGAGCAGAAGAGAGTGTGTGCAATTCCGCTGTCCTCCACGCGATCCACAGACAGTCCTGAGAGCATTCGTATCACACCTGTAACTGTGTGGGCCACCACACAGCAACCTACAGTCACGCTGACTGCAAGATCCTCTCTCAAAAATGAGTCCACAGCCAGCACTGGAGATAGAAATATTCACACACACAAAATCAGGCAACTATTGCCGCATACACAACTCACCCTTAAAACATTCCCAGACATACATGCTAAGACACACACCTGTGCTAACAAATACACACAAAGAAGTGTGTGAATGATAGCCCTCAGACATGCAACAGTTGTGCCCTCTAGGTGAAGTACTCTTGAGTATTTTCACTTAATCAAAACTAATGTCACAATATTTCCCTATTAATAGTAACATTTAGCTATCTGACAAACAGCATTACATGTACAGCCTCCACACTCACATTCATAACTATGCCCCCTGAGCTATGATGTTAACTGTAGGATGAAAGACAGACTGATCCTACAATCAACAGTTTTCCTCACCAGATATCAGTTCATAACGGGACAGGAAACCCAGGCCGTGTTCCAAGGGACGAGATGTAAATAGTATCAGAGCAAAGCCCCCTTGTCTCTGAATGGAGATAAGGCTGGGACACCCCCCCATAAGGAACACAACTTGCTGGCAGCGCTCTGCGCAAGCAAACTCGCTGTGACTCTGCCTCACCTTAATAATAATAATAATAATAATAATAGTGTGCTCTGTTTGCATTTTCCTTTAGTGTGATGGACGGTGTGGATGAACATCTACTCTCACACTGTCCTTCCTTCCAGTGACACTGCGCACCGGGGAGTTGGGGATGTGTAGGCAGCAGGACACACCTGCTCCATGACTTCTGGGCACGTCCAATCCTTCCACTGAACGTCATAGCTGTCATCTCACGTTTTCCACTCCACAAATATTTCTTCCCACTAACATTTATACAAAAAAATCCAGCAATGAAGATCATACATATGTTCTGGATGCCTCACGATGCTTATTAATACATAACAAAGCTGCCCCTAATATATCAGTATTACATAGTAACAATGTAACATTGAAAAGTCAAGTTTACTGCAGTCCATCCATCCATATTCAAACCTCGAATAACAAAAGATATGTTCTTAAGAGGAAAGAAATGGTGTTCTCAGTTCAAGAACGAAAATCTTATCAATATCCTATTTGTATGCAAATCAAGCAGTGCTGCTTTTAAAAGAAACGATTCGCCGTTTCTGGTCCTCGCAGCAAGAAAAACCAACCGTTCCACAACCAGCAATCTATTAATTACAGAGGTGTTCTTCAGAGAAAAGAACACGGACTCCCGTGTCCGCAATGCAGCTCCACAGCACGCCTCACGCCTACATGGATATGCACGTTTTATCCACGCTTGGGGGCTCGATGGGTACTTTAATTACCTCCAATAATCCATAGATATGTGCTTAACCATAATTAAAGGTCACTAAGTATGTTTTTAAAATAAGGGGTTCATCTGTCTTTTCAGGTAGGATTGCTGTTGAAGGAAACCATCAATAAAACCTCGTACCATCACCACGACCATGCAGGACCAAGTACGGAACATGACCTCTAAAATATTAAAAAGCTGCATGTACAATTACCATCACCATGTACTGTACATTAACTTAAGAGTCTAATAACTTTTCCAGTGAAATTATGCCTCTTAAAGGATATGAATGCATTTTTAATGAACATTTTCGGTACCTCAATGACATTCTACACACACACACACACACACACACACACACACACACAGGATGACGACAACACCAGTCACAAATGGGGGCAATCTGCTCCCTAATTGGAAGGCGGTGGGGGGGGGTTAACATTCCTGTCTCCTCCACGTCGACGTTTGATGCCGCTCAGCATAGCAGGTCAGTTGATGCGAAGTGTTGCATACATGGCAGCAGACAGTGGCAATACCTCGGCATTCACCACGTGCACGGCTGGGTGTGCAGGAGCTCAGTCTCACACACGCCCCCACCACTCCCTGGAGCACTGAGTGCATCCCTGCAAAAAGAAGGCGGGACCACAGACCACACAGGACCAGATCAGCTCTGCTAAGGCCTAGATCAGCTCTAATAATCAATGGGCTCCTCATTTATTTATAAACCGCATCTCAAGTCCTGGTGGAGAAAGGTGGATGAGACCAGGACTCACAGATAAGAGATGCTGTGTGCTGTATCTCACACACCTATTGGCCGAAATGCAAGTGTGTGATCACTCGCGGTGTCACACCACTGTGCTGCAAAGCTAAAAGCTAAGCATAGCCGAGAGACACCATGGCTACCGCACACAGAATGCAATGCTGTTTAACGGATACATCTGGGTTTTTTAAATGACAACTGGCATGAGGGCACCTGATGCGATTCCCAAGGTCTCATAGGCCTGCTCACCCACTAACACAGCACTATGCCCACCTCCCAGAATGCCCCTCTCTGCATATTTAACAGCCAACCCACACACGGCATTCAGACACCCATGCTGCCCTAGATACATCAGTATACTGCAGCAAAGTCTCTGCCCTTTTATTCAAGCAGTGCATAAGCCTCTAAGCATTTTGCTTTGAGAGGAGTTTGCTTCTCACTGGTTTATGCTGGATCATTTTAGACCGATGGGCTGCATGACTGTGGCATCAGTGCTCTATTAACCCTTTTCACTATAGCGTTTGTAAGTCAACAGAAGTGAGAGAAATGAGACTGCAACACTGTTGCGTAACACAGCACTAGTGGATCGTTCTGTGTTGTAAAAGCACCTGGTGCTGTGATGACTGCAGAAAACCACAAGCAATGAAGGCACTTCAACATGCAAAAGATCAAATATCATTAGCTGGTACATACTGCCACCTAGGGGCAGATACAATAGAAAGTGTTTCCATTGCCAAATATTTATATTATGTGCTAACGTGAAATTTTTATCATTTTTAAATGCTTTTTTCCTGTCTTCGTTAGAATTGATTCAAAATAAGATCGAAAGCAGGTCAAGCCAGTCAAGTGTTAAATCAAATGAAGGCTTTGGATTAAATGACATTACATCTGTTAGCTCTACACACTGCTGGTCATTGCTCGTATTACTGGTTGTCTTTCAAGAAAACATTTTATCGAAGGATAGCGAATTAAGAAAATTCTTTTCAAGGAGTTCTATGATGTTGAATACAGTGGGGTGCAAAAACGAGACCACTAATGAAATGCTTACATTGTGCATCCATTTCTAATTGAATACAAAATCGCTCATTACAAATGATCAGCTTAACAATGAGTGATAAATCTTTTAAAAATGTACATGAATTTCAAAATTTCTGCGTCTCATTCGCTTTAATCACAGTGTGCGCTTGAGCTGACCTGGACTCCACAAGTTTGTGCAAAACCTTCCATGTGCCCCCATAAAAGTTCGATGAGGCTGAGGTCAAGAAGTCTGGTTGTTGCAGCAGCATGACAGTCAACAGAAAAATACACAGTTCAAGATACAGAAAGGGTTTAAGATACTGACAAGCACTTTAAGGTGCCATAAAATGTCATTTTCTATTTACACACTTTCAAAGAAATGTAAATTATGCTTTTACAGTATGAATCCTTCTCCACAAAGATCCCAATCAGAGGGTATAGCGTGCCTCTCAAGAATGGGTGTAATGGGATCTGGTGCAGATTTCCAACTACAGGGTTGGTCTACACATCCCCAGACTTGAATTCACCACCATGTTTCACTGTTGTTTTGATAAACAGAAGAGCGATCGATACCACAGTGTGTGTCTCCTTACATAAACCCTTCTGTTACTGCCCTAAATGTCAAAGTTATATTCATCCTAAAAGTTTGCTTGCTTCCAGGATTAAATGAAGAAAAACAGATTTCCAGGGTGGTCTGACATTATTAGACTCCACTGTACCCTGATACATGCATGATGCCCGATGGATCCAACCCCCCCACCCACATCGTTCAGCTTTCCCGTTGTCCTCGACCACACTTCAGCACCAGGCAGATGCCATCTCCCGCTCTCTCCACAGTGCTGTCCACGGACTCCAGAACCATAATGGACATAACACCTATTGGGACAAGGAAAGACACTGAAATGCCAGTTAGTTCCCAGCATTTTTGTTGAAAACTTATAAACCAGTACAAGCTTCTAATTTACGCTGACCTGGTCTCTCAACCTTGCATTACCTGATTTGCTGTATGAACATTTTCAATGTACCCCTTTTATACATGCATCCAAGTATTTAAAATAGCTTGGGTTAAACACTTATCTTGAGTACCACTTTAGATCTCCAATTGAGGACAGCATCAGCCCCTCAGCTACCAAGAGATGCGGCATCCGGCCAAATCTCCATGGAACCCGATCAAGTCCCATGAGTCAGGCATGTAGGTATCCAGGTTACACGCCCACGAGATGAAACCGGGCACAGTGACCTCTGGAACCATACCGCTGTTTGTTACCGGGACCTGCTGAACCCTAGTTAGAAAACAGCAACCAAGCCTACCCAGACTGCAATACCCTGTGCTACACGACAAGCCCATGTGTGACACCATCTGTTCACAAAACACGTTATTTCCTAACAATGTGTGATGCAGAGTAAGCAGAATGGCAAATGGGTATTAGCAAATCCACGCGCCTGTCTGCCAACTAGATAATTGCCATAACAGAACCCTCTGCTATTACTGCTCAAAGCCATCAGGATAAACCCGTCACTGCAGCAAATTAATGGCAATAATGAAGCTTTACAGAAAATACACCTCAGTGGTTTATTCAAAGTCCCACGGGTCTTCTGGGATACGACTAAAATTCCTTCATGTCACCTGGCTGCAGCGACATGTTTGCCAGAACATTCCTTTGGTGGTAGGATGTGTTAGATCATTCGAATTGAAGCTAAAATCTCTGGAGATGGCAGCTCGTTTTCCCACTTGTTGCAAGCAAATCACCAGAACTGTCTAGAATTTCACCTGTCATGTTTAAGTTTTATAAAAATAAACATTAAATAGGTAAATCCAGTTGTGCATTTTGGCCCCAAAAGACCTTAGCCTGCTTGTCTACAGCATCACCTTCCTGGAATTATATGACTGGCCAGACTGGAAACACCAGCCAGCAGTCACCGCCAGTGCTCATACCACCACACACACCATATCTCCTTTGGTAACTCTGAAACGGACAAGGAGAGGTATCTCACAGACACACAGCAGGCCAGAAACATCCTCAGTATGAGATTTTTTTGTTCATAGGCACACCAATTAGGCCCAGGGGCTGGTCTCCCTTTGCACTGCATTCTGATTCATTTAAAAAAAAGATTCTCTGACTGCAGATTTTTTGACTGCCTTGATCATTTTTAGACGCTCCCTGAACACTCAGACGTTCAATACATCTTGCAGCTTCATTTCTAACAAAAATATATCCATCGGAGGGAAAGCCTTTGGCTTTAAACTTACAGGAGAAGATTTTCTTCTGCATTAAAAGTTCTGAGATGCAATTTCAGTGTGGAGAGAAAAGTGCAAGGCTTTTCTATAGAATTTAGAAGGAACCATGATGATCGAGTACAGAATATTGTTAAAAGGCCATGCAATCAAACATTTATCACCATAGTCAAGATCCAAGCAGAGAAATCAGATGTAGGTAACTTCACAGAAAGACCCCCGAGCAAGCCAGACGAAGATTACAAGCAGGGAGCATCATTTCCTTACTTGGACCATGTATTTTGTTGCACACAGCGCTGAACAGGTCCACATTTCTTCTATAAACCCAACTGTGAGCCTCTCACTTTTAGACAGAAAGCAAGGAGGCTGTCTACGTACCTTCTGTGACACCCTCATCACGGGTATCACAGATCTTCAGACCAAGGCGCCAGACAGTAAAGCCCCAAAACAGAGAACCCCCACAGTGCACCTGCTTTCCAGTGAACCCACCTTCTTCATGTTTGGTCATTTCAGTATTGTTTTTACATTGTTTATTAGATTTCAAAAATATTTATACATTTTTCAGCCTACATGTGCCTCATAAGATGTGCATATTAAAAATTGAAATTGGTCCCTAGTGTTTGCTGCAGTATGGCAACGTTCCCTGAAATGTTCCTTTCTGTATCAGGACTATCACATGTAATGCATCTGTACTGAATCCCACTATCAAAGACACATTAATCCCAGGCTGGTACATGGCCCATCCTGAAACTGCTCTACAGACACAGAAAACATTATATACCGTACGGAACGTTCACACTGAGCAACAGGAAGGTGAGGCTGTTCGAAACTCCAAGTTGCTGAATTTAGTCTGCTTGTGTGTGGCCCCCCCATGCCAAATCAGGCATGCCCAACATACCTTTGTTCCTCATCCCCAGAATTTTGAACCCAGCTGTATGTAATCTAGATGATTCGTTACATTAGCTCAGCTTCCACTCAGCACTTTGAAGGAAATGGAAAAACAAAGTCAAGTCATTAAAACGCTCTGTCGTGGGCCCAGAACCTGCTACTGTGAAGCGGCAATAATTCAAAGACAGGAATAAATGAGACATGAGCACGCAGACAATTTATGGCTGTGTGTTGGTAGAATTCATTATTCATAGCCAAAGATAGTAAATGGCAATGCGTGCTGTGTTTACACAGCCGTCATCCCATTGGAGTCCTGCAACTCTCATGGGACTCCAAATGTTCCAACGCACACAAATACAAAAATTTCAATTTGTCTTCAAAAAAGCTTGGTTGCCCCTCAACCTAACATTTTTACTTTGAATATTGAAAAGGTGCTACTGGCTCTAAGTACTGATTATTAGAGGGTTAATCTACATAAACACACTGTCTGCATACAGTAACTGTCCACCCACCCATCACCTGTCAACAAGTTATTTAAAATTTGTAATCTGTTTTGGTACGTCGCATTTTGATCTTTAAGAACAACGATCAAAAATTCAGACTATAAAATAACATTTCCAGAGTACTGTGCAAGTTTTATCTTTTGAGATTCAGACAGAATGGTGAAGGGTTAAGTATGACATGGAAGTGAGCCAGCTGCACTGGAACATTCGCTTGTAGCTCAGCGAACGAACGTGCCGACCAGCCGCGGCCAAAGATCACACGGGCCTGCAGGTCAGATTTCCACATCTTCTCTTGTAGGCTCTTGGCCCCTTTGAGGTGATTCTGTCAGCTTAACCTTGCACTGAAAGGAATAGGGAATTAAAATGCTGCAAGCTGGGAGTAGAGAGCCATTCTTCCAATTATCTCAAACACAAAGACAGCCAATTCACCACAGCTGTGTGGCACTGTCCAATTAAAAGCACTCTATGTATAAACAACGACACCTGCCCATCCAATGAATTATTCAGAACACCTACACCTGTACTCCTATTCAGCTCAATTTTTCACCAGCTTCTCATATTTGGCTAACAAGGGACCAATGGCCAGGCTAAACTTTCAGAAGACACCACACCTCTCCAAATAAGCCCACCCTACCTCTTTGTTTTGCCTTCCCCTAAACACTTGAGTTAGAAGCTGAAGTAAGATTAACAAACTTGTATTCCATCGACCTGTGCTGATGAAGAAGCTGCCATGACCTCAATACAGAGTCTTGGGGCTATTGGTAAATCACAGGGAGAGGGTTTGAGAGACGTTCTGGACTGGTGCCCACCGTACTGTGGGCTGGCCAGGTAGGTTATCTTAACACTGAGGGATCAGTCAGCTTTCAACATCTGCTTCTAAATGAAGAAATAATGGAGCGGATTCCTTTCTCTGTAAGGTCTGAATAGAAAGAGATGTATTTGATCTATTATTAGCCCACCTTGACCCCACCTCATTGGGAAGCTGTGAGAGAGCCATTCTGGATGGTAACAATCTGTCAGTAAGACCACCTGAGGGCTAAAAAAAAAAAAAAAAAGCATCACTTTTAGCTTTTAGCATCACTAAGGCACAGACCGCTGATGGAGAATCGCTCTAGGTTTCTGTAGAACGACTACTACAACAAAAACAATCACCTCTCTGATGTAGCATTCATTCTACAATGTGGTGGAAATTGTGAAAAAGAGGTCCCCACGAGAGAGCGAGCTTGCCGCTCGGGGTCGGGAGCTAATTGGAAGTTGTGTGTCTTCCTGCCTCACCCTCACACCGGGCTAATGAAGTGTAGCAGCAAGGTCTCAACTGAACCACTCAGAGCCTCCGCTACCCTGGGAATGTGTGATGCAGACAATCAGTCTGAAAAGAACAGTTGCAGCCCCATAAAGAAACAAACCAAGGAGGGTAGGTTTACGACATCAGTGTTGGGCATGGAAACAAACCAAACCACTTAACATACTGACTATTACAGGAATATCTGTGCGTAAGCCAGACCCAAGAACCTGAGACTCCAGCCATTGACTGGCAAAGCATTCAAGAGCAGTCATGAGTGACCGCTTCAAAACTGAACAGCAATAATATGAACCAATCATGAAAGCCCTAATCTCAGGCCACAAAGGTGTTTTCACTAATCAAATGCAAATCAAAAGAAACACTTTGGGTGAAGTTAATCAAAAACCATTCATACCCACTGCTTCACAGGCAAATTTTAACAGAATAATTTGGTGCTCAAAAGTAAAGGCAGGACACCTGGTGTGTTCTCTGTTACACCCTGAAGCGCTACACTGCCAGAACTGTGAAAGTCACGGACTCAAAGGGCCACAATCCTCTGAAATCAGACGTCATCTACTGCTGTGAAATTGGATCATATTTAAAACGACATTAAACCGGACGCTGACTGCAGAAGTGACACAGGTTCAGGTACATTTCTTTATGCGGTCCTTCTGACGGTATTTCTGCAATGCAGCCACTAGATGTCCTTCTTGCATACCTTTGCTGCAGCATCTCCACACAAGTTTAATAGGAAGTATACTGGTCAACTGCATAGTAGTCAAAGGTGGAGGGAGTCAGACACATGACTGCAGTATCTCACCCTGACTGCTTGAGGAAAAGACGTCTTATGGTTGCTTACTGTATTGTGTTGATTAGGATAACAGTCATTTCAGAGAAAAGATGACTTTTAAAGCATCCCACGGAGCAGATATTAAACAGGTTCCTCTTTCTGTTAGGGTACTTAGAAAAAGTTCAACACTGAGCACTTCATTTAGTGCCAAAGCAAACAATCAACAATGTTTAGGGATTCAGCAATTCTTCCTTTATCCTGTCAGCTGAGATCAGTTTCACAGATATAAGAGGCCTTAAAGTGACCAATGCACACCTGATTTATATGCAGTTCTGCCTTGGCACAATCCAAAAACTGGCATGCCTGAGAGAATACCATCTTCCTCCCCATAGGGGGCGCGAGCAAGCCTGTCACAGGCACTCCCTATGCAGACATTCTATGCAAATCTGATTTACAGTCAATATATAGTAAAGGCATTCTACAGGCATCCTGATCTGACACATCCTACCACTAGCAAATCAGGAGGACTAGGGCGGAAACGATTCCTCGAGAAACTCGAGTAATTCAATTGCTAAAAATCATCGGAGCAAATTCTTCACATCGAAGCTTCGTTTCCATATATTCACATAACTACACATCAGCGAGCTCAGCATGTTTCACGCGGATATTCGTTAGTGTCGCACAGCGCGCTTGAGCTGTAGATACGCGACACGAAGACGATCTGATAGCGCGGACTGCAAAACGAAGAGAGAAAATAGTGAGGGGCTAAGCGAAGAGACAGATCAGAGAAAACGACAGAAAGTGTCAAAAGTTTGGGCTCATGACAAAAAACACGAAAACGCGGTACAGTGTGTCTGCTGTAAAACCAAACTAGCCTACCACAATAGAACATCGTCAATGCTTCAGCTTAAAAATTGTATTACATACAAGTGTAATATCTGGATGTAATATCTTGAGCTACTTGAGGTCTTATCTTTTTTGTATATTTACTATTGCTCTTAAATAAAGCACAAGTATTTCTTACCCGATTAATCGATGAAATAATCGGTAGAATATTCGATTACTTAATCGATTGCTGCAGCCCTAAGGAGGACCCTCAACCAGATCGATTGTTTCTAAAAAGTCAGCGAACCAGCAGATAGTTTAATGTTTCAGGGTGACAGTGCACGCAAGGTTTAACATACTGTGGGGCAGTGCAGTGACATAAAATACGACATTTGGAACAGGAGTTACTCATGAAAATAAACGAGGCTCACCAACCATCGGAGGCAAAATTCTCTGACTATTGTCTTTGAAATAATTGTGAAAATGACAAGAGCAGCTTTTCCTGCACGAATAAAACACAGAAAAATGGAAGAAATTTCCAATGCCATAAATCCGTGCTTGACCCCTCAATTTTTGACAACTGTCACTTATGAACCCGACATCCAAACAGGGGTGCTTGGCCTCCCTATCCCCACTGATCCAAAAACAGGCCAAAAACCGAAGGTCAGAGTCCACCCACTGCCTCAGTCAGAGAAACTGTTAATGCAAAGGCTGGGAGGATGAGATGACGTCTTGTATCAACATGTTGTCCCAATGACTCATCCACTCCTTGACAACAATGAGCAGAAATTTGAGGTTGTGTGCTTTCTTATGCTCAGAGGCCCACAAAATGATCAATGCTCTCTAGGAGAATTCATGATAAGCAATAAACAGAAAAATGTTAAGACGTGTTTTTAACGGTGAGAACTTCTGCTATTAAAAGAGTCATCGGTAAAAAAGACTAAGCAACCTTTAGTCATTTAGCATCTAAATGACTGATACATTTAGCATCTAAATGACTGGTTAAAGTAACTTTCACACTTGGAAATCAGACTTTTGCATTTGGTGCACAACAGCAAAACTAGGACTGGCAGCTGGGGGGTTAATATTTATAGGATGTATCAAGCTGTCAGAGAGCTCCCATTGAACTGCTACCGCTCCTCACATTCTGGTACCGAGTCTCCGGACTCCTGCCCTTATCTGCAGGATTCGGTGTCCCTTACCCGTCTGCCTATATTTGGACTGTGTTTAGCCTCCATGTCTTACCTGTGTTGTTTTGTATCACTGATGTGAGCTATTCCTCACCACAAGTCACCATCAACAACCTCAACAGGCAACACATGTTCAATCCCAACCACACTTCTTTAAAAAAAAAAAAAAATAGCCCCACGTCAACTGGCTTCTAGTAATTTCACTGTGATATTAACACGGTCTTTCCTCGTTTTTAATTTGCCGACACAAGTAAGCACAAAGCTGCTTAAGATCAGCTGTGAAACTGAGTTACCCAAATGATATTCTTCAAGAACCATCTGAAAAACCCAAAGACTGCACTGCCAGCACTCTTCGGGCCATGTTCTGCTAGAGGAAGAAATAATGGGGAGACGCAGCTTCTGAAGAGACCAACATTAAGACCAGACACTGATCTTTGCTAGGGCTGTGGAAGGCCCAAACATCGCCCAATCAGAATGATGAATCTCACAGCAGCCAGTCAAAGGCTAAATTGGAGATGACACCCCCAGGCATTGACCTTTGGCCACGCCTCTCCTCTCGTTCGCATGGCACGTCAAAAAACATCAATCAGGTGGTGCCTATCTGAAGTAACTTCAGAGTGCAGGCAATTATTTCACATGTTGACTCTGAACTTTAATACAGACTCCACATTTTTCTTTGGAATGAAAGTCAAATGGCTCTGCTTTTCACAGCTTGGGAGTCGGGATACACTGCAGTGGGACAGGGTTAGAGACAGAGTTACTGTGCTTGCACCTAATGAGCTGTGTCTCACTTGTGATACTTAATGGAGTGACACGGCTTGATATAAATTATGCAGAAAAAGGTGCAGGATTAGGAGTCACGAGTGGCCCAGCAGGCTAGGGAAGTCTCTTTACAGCATAGCTCGTGGATTGAACTGGCACTGTGTCATCTGACCCGGTGTGCCTCTGCGGGTTAGGAACCTGTGCCCGTATCCAGAAGGTCGGCGGTTGAAATCCTGGGAGCGGCAGAGAAATCATATTAGTGATGGACCTTTGATCAAGGCTTTTAACCCTGAAAAGCACTCTTGGGGTGCACCTGTGTAAAAGAGGTGGAGAAGAAGGGAGATGTGAAGAAGAGAGAATAAGGACGAGAATTCATACTAAATTTAAAGGCTGCTGACATTATATATATACACATTAGACAAACGGAGATGAAAACACCTTTGATCAGACTCCATCTTGTTTGGTGAATTCAGCTCAGATGACAGCAAAGGTCAGAAAATGACCTGAAGAACACGAGGAGAACCACACAGTTCCCAGGCTAGCAGTGGTAATAAGCAGGCCGTTCCTTCAGGTCTGTCTGCTGGGGTTCTAACTACAGGCTGCCAGCCCACCTGATGCTTCCTGTCCATGGTTCCCATTGGGCTAAACAAAAGCGGGCTGAGAAGGAACAGAAAGTGCTAGAACATCCGCTAGACAAATCGAAAGGTGGTCCCGAGGCATTTATATTTCCCATACTGGGCATTTGAGAAAGGATGAGATGCTAAGGCAGAATGCAGGGCAGTGACCTGGTACACAGCGACACCCAGCAGCTGTGTCACAAAGACCCTGACATTGTGAGTTCAATAAAAAAAAAATCAATCTGGATTACAGCACTTTTTACTCTTTTAAGATGCCTGGATACTCAGCATGTCAAACTGGCCTAGGCATAATCTGACCAGTCCCTTGGCAATTACAAAATGTTCATTTAAGCAAAGAGGCTCTGTTGCAAGATTCAAAACTCCACAGAAACATGAGATGGTGAACGAGGACAAGGCAGAGAGAGCATATGATGTTCTCTCAGGAGAGCATAAAGCTTTAGCATGAACTGTCACAGAGGAAGTCCATACTCTCCAAATTTTATGCCGTTCATTAATCACATGGCGGATCGGCATTCCCCAGAAACCAAAAAAGAAAAACATGTGAAGCGAATTAGGCAATAGGCCTTATCTTGATTGACTAGTAACAGGTACAGCTGAGGGCTCACTACCGCACCTTACAGAATGCCCCATGTGCTACATCTGCCAATTCCTTTTTAATAAGCTTCACCGGTCCCCTTTTTGCAGAATGGGGTGAGGTATTGAATGTCTTACAGTATAACAACAAAAACATGCATGTCACACCAGGCCAGAAGCAAAGTGCAGCAGACCAATGCTATACTCAGGTGAGAGAACAGGAGTAATTTGCTAACAGGCCAGCTCATTATGTGGGATTAACAAATGTTAATAACCTAATACTTTAATTTTCAGGTAAAGCTAAGTCATGCAGAACCAAGCCCACTGATAATCGGTTTACTACAGGTAATGAAAATGAAGGAACCAGTTGACAAATTTCTCATCTTTCAGTGTTGAAAATAAAAATAAATGCAATGGTTTGTGTTTAACATCTAAAGGGCTGTTTCATATCATCCCGTACTTTCGTTTGACAAAACGCTTCCTTTTCCCATCATGCTACAACATCTAAGGAACTGTTACTTTAATTGGGCGAATTCACTTCCGCCCAAGTAACAAACGACCTTCTGTTTTTGGAAGAAAGCACAGGCAACAAGGTGTAAATGGTCATACTTTTAAACAGAAATGAAGTTAAATGATGGCTGGAGAAATTAAAATGACTCCTTAAATGAACACTTAGAGTATGAAAGCATTCTTAGAGCACTTTGAAAACATCCAGACAGACGTGACAGAATGTGGCCTGCATACTTTTGTGTTATTTCCGTCAGCACTCCGCTGGTTTAAATACACCCATTTTAAAAGCCATACAATTAAATAGTTTTAGCTTTTATCATTTAGGCCATTGAACAACTACCACTACTGCCCAACTTAGAAGCCTTTAATGTTCCTAACATAAGCTGAATTCATAGGTTTCTAGTCAGCAAGACACTGAAGCAGCATGCCCTAAAAATAACGACAGGCATTTTCATCATGGATGGTTTTCTAGTGTTACGATTATAGAGTAAACTAAGGCACTCAGCCTCTACCCACTACACAGACCTTCATTTGAGTATGGGGTACATGCATTATTGATTTAAATGTTCCAAGTACCTCAACAGGCACCAGAGTTACTGGACTCTGCATCAAAAACACATGAACTCTGAATATTTTTAAAGCACATTTTCTTTAAATCAGTTAACTACTCAATGATAGGTTTTCGTTCAGTTTTGTATTAAAACATCCACCCATCGATTTTCAAATGATTGACACATAGAGCATGAAACTGTGTGGCGTGCTAAATTACATTTTATATACACTTGGGGAATGAGTATTTCTGCTGACACACACAGCTAATTAAGTTTGCTTTTTCACTAGTATGTGAATGACAGGGACGGGCACACAGCAGTCTAGTTCAAAATGGCCATGGACCCTCATTTACAGCAGAGTTGCAGAGGAGAGTGAATCCCATTCAAGTGACGGACCCCCCCATGGGTGACTGCTTCTCTGGGCCAGCCCACAACTCGTCACCAGGGGGTACCAGAATATCCTCAACATCTGCCTTTAGATACTGCCGAGGGCAGCACATGTGATTATTAGAAACATATAACGTCACCATAAACCTGTCTCAGTTGTGCGCATGGTGGTCTGGGTTCCATCATCTGAGTATCCCTACCCAGCACTCCGCACTGCCCACCTGCTCTCTGTCGCTGCCCTGGGGAGCATCCAGATTCAGGAAGCACGTGTCCCACCATGACCACCTCCACAAATGGGCCAGAAGAGCCAAGTAACTAAGCGCAAGGAAGACCACTGCTACGGGGACACGTCAGCCCTGTTCACCACTGAATAATTCAGTGAGGTAGAGAACGCAGGAAATGGGGTGTTATTCAAAACCTCACCAGGATGCTGGCTACCATTTCAGCACGTTTCACGTCCCTCCTGTTTTGTAGAGGGGAAAGAAAATGTTATTCCCCTCCTTCATTCCATGGAATTGAAAATGCTCAATTTACCCCAAAGCATGACAATTTTGACATGCAATTTCCGACTAAAGCAGGAGATGCATGACAAAGCAGACAGAATAAAATATAAATCACTATAAATTTCATCCAAAGTGATAACTCTCCCTAGGGGCAACTTACTTTAAGAACCAAAGCTTTAAGTGGTTCAGACTTTAAACAAACAGAAATAAAGATGGATAAAGAGGGAAACGATGAGCAAAAAACATTCAACCCTCCATCTTCCAATCTCATATCCTGGACAGGGTCATGAGATGACCTGGAGTCTGTCCCAGACAGCAGAGGGTACAAAGCAGGATGCATGCATACGCCCGCATAATACAGGCAATCTAGAGATGGCATGCAGCCTAATGTATGTCTTTGAACTAAGGAACCCCAAAGAAACATGGCATGATATGCAAACACCACACACACAGAAGAGGTGGGATTCAAACCCCTAACCATTGAGACAGGACACAACAGTTCTACATGTTGAGCCACCATACCACTATAAGTGGAAACAATTTTACACAAAATATTCTATACACACACTGAACACTCAGATGTCTACTGAACAGCGGGAAGAAAAAAATTTAACACTATTCTCAAGAGTTCCCTTTAAGACACCATCGCAACACCTCTAAGCCGTTAGTCAAATACTTTGAGACATATGCTCCCTTTAGCCTTTCTTTTGTTCAATATAGTCCACTTTTGGACAGAAATACAGCAGATAGTGTGACAGGCAGTAATCTTAACTGGAAGTGCCTAATCGACCCTGCTTGAACAACATAAATACTCTGATTTATAAACCTCTTGATCACAATATAATCAATTTGGGTTTCTAACAGCCTTCAAGCACAAGGTATTTCAAGTTTACTATATGTACGCAGAGTACGTTACTGATCACACAGTGAGGCGACTTCTCAGGCCCTGCGAGTCAGACCTGTCTCTGGAGTCTTCCCAGTGTGAAGAGAGAATTCCCATAGAAATGTAAGTAAATGTAAAAGCAAATGCAAAATCCTGTGTAACATTCCCAGGTAGGACTGAATGTGTGATTTTAAAACATTTTTCCTATGGTAAACACAAAACTCAAAAATATGTAAGCGGGTTATGGATTATGTTGTTCGGTCTGATTAATAAAAAGCAGAAGACACGTCATAAGATGGTGAAAACACTAAAGGGCACAGGCACAGGGTTAAAATAATTAGAATATTCCATATGGTTACAAGTCAATGCACAGATTAACCATTGCAGATTCTAGTAGGCTGAGTGACAGAGCTCCGAGACAAACACTTGAGGCTGTCTTGATATCAGCAAGCCAAAGACCCTATATGGGCTAAACCAAAATGCGACAAGATTCTCACCATATGGCTTCAGTCCATCTTAATAGATGCTTAGTAAGTACTGCATAATCCATCAAATTGAGATAAGCACTGCTTATAGAACCAAGACGAAAGCTAGACAGGAAGTTAGCCTGTGGAACAGGAGCTATGAGGAGCTCACCTGGGTGGAAGGATTTCAGGAAACTTCAAGGCTGCTCCCAGTCATGGCAAAATTAAATGCATCGCTTCTCCCTCACGAGCATTCAGTTTCAAGGGAAAAGTAAGCCCCCCTTCATTATACAGACTTGGCATTCTGAAGGAGTGCAGGTACACCAAATACATAGAGAGTAGTGTTTTCAAAAGGCAGAGAAGATTTTTTTACCCTCCTCAGCAGATGCCACAGCATAAGGTCGTGTAAATGCACTTCCCAAACAGAGTCTACAGGAAATGAGCTGTACCTGGACCTCGCACAACACTGACACCTGCTGGCTGTTCACCTCTGTTGACCTAGTAGTAACTATAATGATGATAAATGACATCATGATTACAACAACAACAACAACAACAACAACCCATTGATTTATCCTGCTCAGGATGACAAGGGGGCCTGAAACCAATCCCAGGCAGCACATGGTACAGGGCTGGGGTATACCCTGGAGAAGATGCCAGTCCATCACAGGGCAGAAACACACATACTATGGGTAATATAGAGATGTCGGTCAACCAAACTGCATGTCTTAGGACTGCAGGAGGAAACCCAAACAACAGAGAGGACAAGCACACTCCACACAGAACAGAAGGGGGATCTGAACCCCAGCCCTGGGGTGTGAGGTAACCATGTCACCTCTAACGACTAGCAACAAATACAGATGCAGAATGGCAGTGGTTCAGCTTATGGCTATTTTCATGCTACACTCTTCCCCAAGAGTGTTACACAACGTCGTGGTCCAGGTGTAAATCAAGCAGCAACTAAAATGTAATCTAAAATTCAGGCCCTGAAACTGCCGCCAATTTTGCAGATATTTAAACAAACAGCAAATGTTGACAAATGTTACTATACTTAGTTACTTTATGATCAATGACAACAGCATGGGTGTTGTTCTACCTTTACCTACCCTGCTTAGCCACTACACTGCATGCACAGCGCCTTTAGGTTGGTTTATATGTATACATTTCTGCACCACGCAATTGTACTTTGCCTCTCCGATAATAAAGAAAAGCCTCTGCAGAAATGAATGGAACAAAGGACAAAACGACGGATGGCATAACAGTGAGCACCTGCCAAAACCATGTCCTATTCAATAACTAAGAGAAGCTCACTTTCCACTGCCACCCACTGTCGTCAGGTCTTCAAACTACTCAATGTGCGTGTATCTGAATAAAACATGACACAGAGCGAGTCGTTCTCATAAATGGATAACATGCAGTGCATCGTTTCAAGTGAAATACCCAAGAAACAAATACTTCTTGTTTGCCTAACACAGATTGCTTATTTTTACACAGCATTTTGCACTCCCGTGCTAAATTGTGTAAACATTCCAACAACATCCCAACATGTTTCAAACATTAATCGACAACCCGTGTGCGAATGAACACATTTACCAGAATTGGCTTATACATGCGTGACTTTCCACTGACAAAACAAGAAGAGCCTTAACCAAGTTAAAAGCTGTGGATCATGACCTGTCAACCTGCAGGTCTGCTTTTGGGAATGACAAACATCCCAATCTATATGGTCAAAGCAAATGTTTCGTTTTATCCGAATAAACTGGTGTTTGCGACGAGAAGGCAAAAGTATTAAAGTGTCTCATGCAGCAAACGAACTTCCCATGCATTTTCAAGCGTCATGCTTCCAGTCAACCCAGCATTCCCAGTTTCAGATAAGACAGACGGCCAGCGAGTCTTTAATTCTAAGCACAGTACTCTATCCAAAGCCAAACTGCATGCTTTTCATCGTCCTACCGCCTGCAGAAGCCCTCCGCTCCACTCGGGCGGAGACGCTTTGCACCCTCTTAGACTCCATTATAAGGTGTATTCGCCTGTTTGGCGTGCAGGCTCTCAGTGGTCGGGGTCCGTCGGGGTCTCAGCCGGCGGGGGAAGGCGCTCAGCGCGCGCAGTCACCGCCGCGTGCCTCCGCGTGCCTCCGCGTGCACCACTCGGCGTGGCTCGGCGCGTGTGAGCCGAAGGCAGTGGAGGAGGAGGACGGCGGTGCTACTGTGACTCCAACATCTATCAAATGTGTTGATCGCTTCAAACTGGGAAAGCAACGCATATCACTTTGTAGAAATATTGCACTATCGTATTAAGCAAAAATGAATAGTTTTACAATTAATTATAAATTAACTTGAATAAAGGGTTTAAGAGTCAACAAAACCTTTCCCCGTCATAATGCTGTTTGAAGCACTAAGATACCGTTTAGTGAGGTATATCTTTAAATGTCATTTTCATTCCATTCACACCTTATAAAAATCTTCTGGCGTGCCGCACGTCAAAGCACAGAAAGGGTAAATTCAGGTGTACCAGAGGCTGTGGCTCTTCAATATTATAGATGCGCTTCAATTGGAGTATTGTAACCTGGGCAGAATTTCAGCCGTCGCATCTCTTTTTTACCATAATTAAAGGTTTGCCAGCATGCAGCTAAGTTAGTGTTAATTCAACACCCAGTTTGAGTCCTTTGAACAATTACACTAAAGACCTAAAATGAGGCTGGTTATGCTAAAATATTTAATAGAAAATTACACTAATACACTCACACAGCACAAGGTCTTCAGTCAAATTAGCTTTGTAGAATAATGCAGACATAAATTGTAACACTCATTAAGACTGATACATTTTCAGATGTGGCTGAAATTTAGTATAAAAAGCTTTTTTGTTGTTTTTGGAACTGTACATTATGGCATTATTTCACTGGTGCCCCTAATGTTGCAGAGCCTATCCCAGGAAGGAGAGAACACAATACAGAGAACACCCTGGACAGGATACCAGACCATAACACGGCAGACAGCCACACAGGGACCACCAAACTGTCTCTGAGGCTGCAGAAGGGAACTGGAGTACCCAGCAGAAACCTGCACAAAAATGGGGAGAACAAACAAATTCTACATACACAGAACCTAGAGTCAGAACAAAAAATCCCTAGTATCAAAGGTGGGTGCAACATCCAGAGCCACCATACTACACTAACTCTGCGGAATTTATGAGGAAACAAATTGGAAAATGTCGAAAGCAGACAACCAGAAACTATGACTTGACTGTCCTCAAAGAATTGAGTCTAAGCAAGCTTTCGGAGTCAAATAAAACACACCTAAAATAACTCTCAATCAATGATTTTTTTTTTTTTTTTAATTTAAACATTGCTTTTGACAAAAAAAAGAAGTTTTTCAGCTCCAGGGTATGTTTACTTTTGTCCTCTGTATGTAGACTTTTCCCACTTACCACTGAATGACAGCAAGAAATAATGTAATACATACAACAGAACTGTTTTGCATAGCCAAGGAGAGCAGATATTAATATTCATTTATATTCTTCGTTTAGTTGTACTAATCTATAGCTCTGAGCAGGCATCATGGCAACATTTCCATTATTGTGAACAATATCCTTTGCTTTTAGTAGCTTCAAACAACATAGTCTTGGAAAGTCTTTCTTTAGTTTCTCAGGATGACAAATTAACATGAAGCGAAGAGTTAACAAGACCATTAAACACCCACTTTGGTAACTTGGATGCTTACAGAAAACTCTGGTGCATAACAACTTGTCAGACTAAATATTCTAGCTAATCCAATGTAATTCAAACCCCTATGCCAAGGCCTTTCCTTGTAGACAAAAACATGTTAGTATTGAGCTATAGCACAGATGTTTAAAGACATGCATTATGAAGTATGTGCAAAATTTGATCCCAGTCACCTCATACATGCAGGAGAAACCATGTCTCACAAGGTGGGGCCTACACAAACCTTGCTACAGCACCCTTTAGTTACTCAACTACTGGCATGATTTTAATACATACATTGGAATACATTTTAAGATAAATATTTTATAGTAAATGTAAAGATTCTTGTTCTTTCCCAGAGCATTCAAAAAAATACCAGAATTAAATGCTGTGTTGTAAGAAAAACACACTGGTTGAAAGAGTATAGATTATCGTCTTTAAATGTAGAGCAATCAATGGAGGGGAATGGGTTGGAATTAAAAACCAGCAGACAGAGACATTTTTAGATGGGGGGAATCATCTTGGGGACATGACTTAGCTTTTCAGACTCGTTTTTCTGTGCACACTGGCACAGCTCGGAATTTTTTTCCTCAATTTGTTTTTTGCATAAAGAATGAAGGGTCCATTTCCAGCCACACGCTTAACAGTGATTCTGCCGACAGTGTCAGAGTGCTGAATTATCATTACTGTCCCTTAATCAGATTTTTACGTTCTGTCTTATACAACGTGGAAAAAATGTCAGGAGAGTAGTTTGATTTGAGTATTTTTTTAATTATGCTATATCATCAAAAACGCCCCCTCCATGAATCGCCAGGTTATCGTGGTGGAGGGGTTTGAGTGCCCCAGTAATCCTAGGAGCTATGTTGTCGGGGGCAATTTGCCCTTGGTATGGTCTCCCAAGGCAAACTGGTGAGGTGCCACACTAAGTGTGATTCAAACCACCCCAGATGCCTCTAGACTGGCAGACTGGGGTGGTGGTTCCCATCTTTAAAGAACAGGACCAGAAAGCCAGGGTACTGGAGAGGAGAGTCCAGCTGTCTGGGTTCAGCCTGTGAGGTAGGGTGATGAGCTCGAACGTTTGGGAGGGGCTCAGAGTAGAGATGCTGCTCCTCTGCATCAAAAGGAGCGGGAATCTGTCCATGATGCCTCCCATGGGAGGTGTTCTGGGTATATCCTACTGGGAGGAGACCCCAGGGTAGACCCAGGACATTATATCTCACGGCTGGCTTAGGAACGCCCCAGAATCTTCCTGGGGAAGCTGGAGGAGGTGGCTGGGGAGAGGGAGGTCTGGGCATCTCTGCTTAGACTGCTGACCTAGCAAGCTGGACCTACAGAAAGTGATGGAAGATGGATGGATATCAAAAATATTGTACGAAGAAAAAAAACAAGCCTGTTAGAGGAAAGTATATGAACATAAAAACATGGCAGTGAGCTAAAAAAAAAAGGAATAAAGAGCTGAATATAATCTTAGCAGTGATAAGGCCTGAACATGGAATGTATAACCTCGTATGCTACATTCAGTGTCCGTTACACGAGCAGCAAATTTCTTTTAAATGCAAGTCAGCACTACAATTGACTGCTGTACACTGAAATGCAACCTAAACAGAATGCAAGTGCTTACAAAGTTCAGCGACCACTAAATCGTCTTTCATCTATACTTTACAATTGATTAATAATTAAGGATGTGTCTGTAGTGTTTATTAAATAAACACAATGTTGGGTGTTGAGTGGCACGCCCAGAGGAAAACAGCCAAAATGCAGCCTGACAGCTTTGATAGTCACATGATAAGGGGGTAAAATTAAAAAAAAAATTGAGTTCGGGACCTAGGCTTGGAATACAGATTTTTTATGTCCCACCTGTAGGGACATGCAGTGATATTATATATGGTAAAAACATTCTAGCAGCCTTGATGAACTAAATCTCTAGGACGCAGCCTTCAGAGTCAATTGGTTTTACTCACTCTAGATTCCCCCGTTTGCCTCAGACTGGCTGAGCAGTGAGAATTCTGATTAACTTGCAGGCAGGGAGGCCTAGATCTGTACTGTAATGCATGAGACAGTTACAGCAGTAGGTCTGTCTCAGCACAACGCAGGAAAAAAGAAAGATTGCCTACACTAAGTTTCTGAATGAAGCCCATGGTCCTTATATGCCACGTTAATAGAATGGCATAATTAGATCTCAGATGTGACCAGATTTGCTTGGTTGTATTATGATTTCATTGTCTAGGTTGTAAAAGTCGATAGCTAGTGTACACAGATACATCAGACTTCACACGTACAAATGACGTCTGTACATGAGTCATACTTATGGCACAGCTACTGTACATGATGTAGAGTTTCCGTGACTACTTCAGGACAAGAGCTTTAGCCTTTAGGGTAAGAAATGGTGAGGCAAGCAATCAGAATCCTGGTTTTAAAAAAAAAAAAAAAAAAAAAAACTACAAGCCCCAGTCACTCCCAGTAGAGCAGCTTCAAACAGCGTCTTTGGAGCTCTTAGGGAAATAATATGTAAATATTAGGTAGCTATAAATACTTCCATGGACTGTATCACATAAGCCTCTGCTCCTGGCAGAGTAACTCCTGAGAAATGCCACAAAATTTCAGGTGAAACTACATCAGCGGATTGGCTGTGCCAGAACATGGTTGAATGTGCTGGAGGACAGCCCATGGTGCGGGGAGCTCGACGCTGCAGATGGCCTTGAAAAAATAGTGTCATGCTGCCCAGGGCACAGCGGTGGGCCGCAGTCTGGAAGAGACGGAGGGACGAGTGATGAGAGATACGGCCGATGTTTGGGGCAGTGGCCCACATTGTGTGACACACCTCAAAGTGGCAGAGTCCGCAAACATCACTGCAGTGCAGTAAGAATGCTAAAAGCAGTTTGAAATTCATCCCAATAACAAAATACAGTAATACAATAGTAATAATATTCTACAAATGTTACAATGGAAACGTGACAGTACAAGCTGTCAAACACCTCCATAACTTACAAAAGAACATCCGTGCTGATACATCTAACTCGGATAACTACAATATTATTTTGTCAACAAAGGCATGTAAAATCTGAGGGGCCATTTTGTACAGCAATACAGATCCGATCAATTAAAATGGATATTAATAAATGATTTAGCAGATTGTGTCCTTCATGAAGCAAGGCATCTAAACAGACATCAACCATTAGCCCAATCTTGGGTCTTTTATCAGACCCACTCTACCTAATTTCACAGAGACTGGTTTGATTTCCTCTTGTTGTCAACTAACTTAATAGCAGTCTTTTATCATCAGCGATTTACTTTTGTCAAACTTACCAGTTTCAAGAAACTGAATCATATGTAGATGGAGTGTTTTTCAGCCATAAGACACTCCCAAAATCACTGCGATCCAAAACACGCACCTTTAAGGACTGTCAGCCCCATTCTGGTTCTGCCTTAGGAATCTTAGACCTTCAGAATGTAAAACAGCTATGATCTTGCTAATGGTCCTAGAACAGAACCACAGAATTGTACAAATACAGAGAAAAGTGTTACAAATGAAAATTCCTTCCCAGCAGTCAGGTTGGAAGGACAGCCCTTGAAATGATTCAGGAGACACCCCCATGTTGTCACAGATGAGTCAGGCGAGTCCAGTTCCTTAAAAATAGCACCCACTTGATTCAGATTTCACAGATTTTCCAAAACAGCTAGATGGGAGGTTGGAAGGTCTAGTGAATCACACACCTGTTCTGCACCCAGCTTGTGCACTAGTTGACTCTGGGCCAATGGGCATTGCTTAAAGCCACTTTGCCACGCCCAGCCATCTGTACAGGCTGACAACACCATCCAACACACATCACTGTCCTTAAACCTGTGCATAAACAAAACCCCCGCCCTGTGGTATTATAGTCGAAAATAAGCAGCATGCACACACAATTAAACCTGAAGTGCCTGCTGCATCATCAATCTGATGTCTACCTTTAAATACATTTCTGCTTCAATACTGCTAAAAGGAAGCAGCCACATCATAAATACGATCAAAAAAAATTTTATTCAAGCTATTTACTGTGTACATATGCATTAATGTTTTCCTGCGTTCACCCGACTGCCCATAATTTTGACTGCAAAGTTGCAGTGGCACCCCAGAAGTCCTACTGTTTAACAGACACGTGGTCTTCAGTTTATGAATGCCGTAAGAGGAAACGGCAACACGTGTTGTCCATTAAACGGAAGCAGCGTGTTCTCCACAACAAGTGGGGTGCAATCTGCTAACATACAGCCAGCCAGATGAAGGCGAGGTCTCCCGGCTCAGCCAGCTCATTATGTGATACCACCACCTCATAGCTCTGTTCAAATGCAGAAACAGTCAAAGCAATTTAATGTGCACGAATCTTTAATGCCTGGAATTTAAAAAGAAAAAAAAAAAAAAACACACAACAGTTGCTTTGTTGTCCCATGGTTCATGCATCACCCTTTGGGAGGGGTCAGGCGAGGTGGGCTGGATGGCAGCCATACCCAAGTCCAATTTTAAGGTTTTTAGCTCCTGATGGTCCCGGTGCCAGGTGGTTTCCAACTGTGCCCAGAATTCAGCAACCGGAGATAGTCGTGTTACACTAAGGGGCCACTTGAGGACCAGATCTTCCGGAAAGACAGACCACCATCATCACACATATATTGATGTGATGCAAGCCCCGGCCGTAACAATCGATGGATGCAACTATCCGGATACACAAGACACAACATTCATGTAAACACAACACAGTTATTTTCCCAAAAACTTTGTGTAGAAGCTGCTTCCACTGAGCCACAAAGTTTTTCTTTTTTTAATAAGATCCCGTTACAGTCTGCAACAATGAATCATTGAAGCTGGGACTAGGGAAAGAAACTTCTAAATATAGACGGAAGCATCTTTTATTTCATATTTGTAACAGAATGGGGAATCGGGTCGTGAAGAGGCAACATCACAGAGATCCACTCACTACAACTCCGGAGCCTTTCAAGCAGACCTGAGGAGACGGAGCACCGAGATCAATCTGAGCTCCAGTGTGAAGCCTGTCATGTCATCCCTGTCACCCGCTCCACAGTCCCAAGATAAACACAGAAACAAGAGGCAAGGCAAAGAGCTGTTCTGTGGAAAATGCCAGCTACAGAATGGAATAGTTTTAAATTAAACCCACTTTAAAAAGCATCGATTGTGGATTTCAAAAGTCCTGATGTAGAGGATAACACGGTATTTAAGAAAGAAAAAAAAAAAAAAAAAAAATCAAATTTAATCACAGGCACCTCCGTGTCCCTACAGAAGGACAGAAGCTCAAACAACCTGGATGCCTGTTGTTTACAGGGCCGGGGTTCCTAAAGCGGCAGGCCGTAAATTTACCGAAACAGTTAACTGTTTCTAGCTTCCCCCTTTGATTTTGAGACATGATTTGCATCAGTTAAATTTCTTGCTGACGAGACAAGGATTTAACCAAGTTGGTATCACTGATAAAAACTCACACACTAATGGTTAGACCAGAAGTTGTTTGTTTGTGGACAACACACTACACACAGCAATTTAATGACACCTTTAAATTCACACACACATTCATACAATTTAGCTGCCAAAATTGTATTCCCTCCCCCAGAGCAATGTTTGATATTTTTTATTTACATTTTCGCAAAGCTCAGTTTTTCTGGAGAAGTTTGTGTACTCATGCATTACCAAGTTCCAGCTGAGCTACCCACAAAAGCTTTGCCCTGTGGCTAAACGGGGGCCGGTTAACCTTAGAGTCGCTTACATGACTACTAGTTTGGTGGTTGAGGAAAATCAGCAGGGTATAGACATCATACACTTGAAAAACATTTAAGCTGAACTGATAAACTGGGATGGGGAAAGAAACATTTTATAATGTGTGATGCCCTCAAAGGCCACCAGCTTCAGAACAGAACATGTAGTACACAGACAAAACCTCAGTGGCAGATAATGTCCTTTCGGTCACCCATTTGATGCTGTCATAGTAATATAAGTGACCTCTACCCAAACAATCCCTTTGACTTAAGCTCTTGTTAAATCCCAATATGCCCATTCTCATCCCAATGAAATCTGCATTAAATTTATCATTAGTCCAAAGAAAATGGGTGTTATTTCTGCCTTGCTGTGTTCTTATCTGTAATTGGTAGTCAGCAGTTGGAGCATGTAAAATGATTTACATTGTATTGAGGGTTGACCTGCAGGAAACTAAGAGGGCAAAATGACCTTACTGACACCAGCTTTACTGGAAACATTTCAGCTTGGTGGCACCACCTAGAGATTCAGGATGGAATGGCTTCAGATGATTTAAAAAAAAAAAGTGCCACCGACATTCAAGAAATCCGTTTCAAAACGTGGAGAGGTGGGAAAATTTAGAATTTGGCTGATTAATTTGTGACTGAAATGGACATAGTGGAAATATGGATAAGGCTTGGAATTACCACTATGACCTATAGGAATCAGGCTCCTTCTGAAGATACCCAGCTGCCATAGCAGTCATCAAGTGTAGGGGACATGCTGCCATCCTCACTAATCCCAACTCAGTCACTGACTACAGCCAAGTGATGGCAACAGCCCCTGGGCAGGGCCAGGTCATGTGACCTCATAGCTCGATGACGTGTCAGTGCCGAGAGAAGAACGATACATTCCACCCTGTGATGTGTTCCGCGCCTATTGCCAATGTTCGGCGGCGCCCATTTCACACTACGATCGGCCCTCAGAGTGGAACCAACACATAAACATCACATCAGTACTTCCAGGAGAACACTGAGGTGAACCATTCGAAAACATAAAAACAGCACACTAATACAGGCTGACCGTTTTGCATGAGGCAACCTATTAAAACAAGCTGCTGTACAATTAGCTACTACTACGAGGAACAGCACGTTAGCTTGATTTTCCTTGGTACAAACCATTACAACCAGTTTCAAGGTTACTGAAACTAACTCAGATTCACACTCGACAAATGAGCAATATGAAAACAGTATATGCTAAAGTATCCCTCACATACCCTCAGCCTTTAAATATTAATTTAACCGAGCTGAACTTCATGGTAGGGAAAAACAAGACGTTACAAATCCAAATTAGCATCAGAAACACTCTTAACCATGCCCCCCCTCCAGGCAGGAGGTGCAAGCCAGAAGCATGGCACCGTGGAAATGGAGGAGGAGATTTTGGGTAACGTGCTTACCAGGCTCTTCCACCACCACCCTCCTCACACAGGTCAAGATAAGTCCCTTCGACTGAAGGCTATGTCAGCTGGCATCCGCTCCAGGAAACAGATCATCCAGCTTAAAAGGCACAACTGGACAGACTTAAGCCAAAAATCAGTGGAAAAAGGAAAATCTAACTCATTAAGAGCCGACAGCCCCAGAAAGGCCAACCTGGCTGCCACACACTGTTACAGCTTTGGGCCTCGGAGCAGTTTGAGTGGGTTTATCTAACTGCTCCTGTACTTTCTACTCTACCGCCAAAGCTGCATTCCACCGGGTTAGCGGGCTGCCCTCCTAACTGCATTAAAAACTTTTACCAAGAAAAAAAGAAAAAAGCAAATCATTTTTTGAAACATGAAAAATTCCAAAAACTTAAAAATAGAATGATATACAAAGCTTTCTCTGTGGTCTCAGATGAACATTTTTAAAATGTCATCCCCTAGCAGCCTTTTTACCCACAACCTCAGGACCACAAGGTGCACAGGAGATTCAGAACACAAGACCTCTGATCTATGCGAACTGAGAAATGTCACATTTTATTGCAGCAGCCTGGACCCAACAAAATTCCAGACCTTGGTTTTATCATGTAAAAATGTTTCAAAATAAAAATGGCAGACCAGGCAGTCATACATGTACAAGCCAACGACTAAGGTCAGGCAGTGTCATATACGAAACGCTCAAGAACTCGATGTCAAACATGACGAAAAGATAAAAAAAAAAATAAAAATAAAAATAGACAATCTGGCAAAGTCCTTTAACAATTCAGAAATCACAGTTTCACTGGACAAGCATGCGTGGTTTTCTTTAATGTCATTTTCCTCCACGACAAGAAGGAAGAGTAAAACAATTCACAGTTCAGGGAATTCAAGAATGCGCCATACTGGGAAGAGCAGCACCGCTACACTGTGGTCTCATGTCTCCACAGGCCCGTCCTGATGTTTCCCGAGTTCTCTGTGTTTGGCGGACACACACTCTGCCCATTCTCCTTCCCCTGTAGGTTCTGGTTGGCGAGGTTCAGACCATAACACCTGCCCTGACCATCCAGCTCCACATTAATGACCTGCTTCACACAGTCTTTACTGGAACTCGATGCTATAGGGGCGGCTGGATCTGCCTGCCCCACCGCACCCGCCCCACCCCCCTTGTCTAGGCCGCGAGTGCGTCGTGGCAGGGTGACACTGGCATCGCTGCTGTCCTGCCGCTGGAGGCTCTGGCGCCGCTCGCGGTAGGCGGCCCGGCGGCTGCGAGCATGACTGTCGTGGGCATGGCGGCTCCTGTGGGTGGGACCACCCTGTATGCTGCCATCCACGCTGGTGGGCACGTCATGGGCGTACTCGCGCAAGACTGTCAGCCTGCTGGCCCGGTGCACCCGCACACGGCTCCGATGGTGGGGGTGCTGCCGACCGCCCACGTGCCCGTTGGGCCGGAACGGCACCTCCACGGGTGCCACGTGCATCTTGATGTCGTTGTCAAGTGAATGCTCCGTCAGGCTGTTGTCAGGAGGAGCACCTACCCCGTTGCTTGGGGCGGGGACTGGGAGGGGCTTGCACTGAGCTGCCTCTGCCTGCAGGTTGGTCAGTTTGCAGCCCTGGGAGGAGGGGTTTTTGAGGCTGGGGACACTTTTATTGGTACACGAGGATTCGGCACTGCTGTTGGGGCACTTTGACACTTCTCCGTTCCCGACGGCAGGCAGAGGGGTGTCGATCTGCACCGTGTAATCCTGCCTCCTCCGGCAACACACCGCTGACCAGTGGATACGCACATCCTCCCGGGTCAGACAGTGGTGGGCCATCAGGAATGCGCCCAGAGACAGGGCCACCAATGCAAACAGGCAGGAGAACAGCAGGTCTAGCGGCCGCTCCTGGGACACAGCCAGCGCAGCCGAGCCCCAGAGAGCCGCAAACAGTGCCAACGTGAGGGCCGCGCCCAGCAGCTGTGCCGGAAATGTATGTTCGTTCTCCAGTGCCGCCATTGGCGCCGCAGAAAGGTCGCCATTGGAAACCGAGGTGGAGAAAAGGGCCTGGGCGGGGCTACCACTGGCCCCGCCCTCATAGTCAGGCTCTCCACCTCCCGCCAACTGCTGCTGCTCCTCCCACGGCTCCTTCAGCTCGTATCGGCGCTCCGGGTGGCGTCGCAGCTGTACGAGGATGCTGAGGAAGAAGAGGCAGTCCACCAGCGTGATAAAGCCCACTGGTCCATAAAAAGCTCCCAGGCTGGGCTCCCAAGCCATCCAACAGCTGCCAAAGAGGAGGAGACGTGTTAAAATCGATAACTGCGTGGAATGGGGCCTACCTCATCACACCTGGAATCATGTGTTAGATCCACCTCCTTGATTCCCACTGGTACATCCCACCATGAGGGCCATGCCAGCCAACGCAGACAGAAAGACCCAGATCTACACCTGACAAATGGTATACTAACATCAGGCAGGGAGGTGAAGTACACAGCTACCGTTTTTTCACCAGAATTATACAGCTGCCTCTTAAGGGACGCAAGAGCACCAAACCAGGGGTGACAAAATTCACCAAGTCCAACTGAGATCACTACAATTTCCATTATCTAAAAGCCATCTGCAGCCTTGATGTACAGAGAAGGAGGGTGAATTAAATATAGCTAGCAAGCTCCCTGAAGATTAGAAAATGACAATGTATGTATTCGTTAAAGCCACACTTCAAGTCATTACACAACACAAAAAGGCTGGAAGCTCTTCATTATGATTCATTAC
>JAACJT020000013.1:7641437-7653710 GCA_009936485.2 Gymnarchus niloticus | reverse complement strand
GATTCATTACAAGCCTCATTAAAACTCACCTCTAAAACACTGTGCTAACTGCAGTATTTTTTTTTATTATAAGTTTTGTTTTCTCAGCCATAAATGCCCAGTTGTGGACCTGCAGTACAGACTTCCAAATCACTCAACCATTAGACGACCAAAATGGCTGTCAGTACTGGGGCGGGCCTTTCAGAACCAGCCATCTCAAAATGCCCAGGCTAAAAATAACCAGCCATAATTAGGCATGCAGAACTTCTTAGTTTAGCTCATCTTCTCTGTAAATATCTGTTACTCACAGTGCCCTACTCCAAAGCGCAGAATGGGGAAGGCAGATGGTCAATTTATTTGTAATGCAAAAACATGCAAAACGACAGCCTGATCAGTGACTGGAGGTGACAGGACAATGAGAGTCTTGGCTAAAACAGAACAATTGAAGCCACTGTCTTGGGTTAATGACATCATGTAACCACACTTACTACGGTGCATTCGCCCGACTCCCGTAGTTCTTGATATTGGCTGCAGCGGTAATTCCACAGACGATGGTGGGGATGCCTCCGCCAATTAGGTAGAACCTGGAGGGCGGGACAGACGGTCAAACCTTCAGCTCCTAATGGCTGACACTTATGAACATCTGATTATTAACTCCACTTCTCAGAAAATGCAGAAATATCACATGTGGGGACACCCAATTAATATAGTGTAGGGTTAACCCGTTCTGTGCTGTCTTATTGACCTTGGCTTTAAGACAAGATTGCTGTGTGTTAACTATACGTTAAACAGAAACAGCCATTTTATTGGTGTGATCCAAGATGTGATTACAAAGAGTATTGGCACAGCGTCTGCTGGTAATTCTGGCAGACGGACGTGGACATGCTGCCAGGGAGGGGGAAAAAGCCCTTTATTTTTACAAAGACAGCATTGTTTTAATAATCGGGCTACTTGCCAACACCCATCTTCCGCTCATTAGTCACATTAACAAGCACATCCATGGGAGCCTCGAACAGATAAATGACCGAGCAAACAAACGAATGAAGGACAGCCTGGGAGAATGCTAGCGGACGCAGCTCGTCCAGTGCAGATGTCGTGCAGGCGCCGCTGCCCTTGTCCTGTGTCGTTACGGGACGTCACTGTCACTATGAGTGCGCGTGCGGCTTGGTCTAAAAGTGGACTGTGCCAATATAAGCGGAACCAAAGCTGTCAGTGTTGATCTATGCTGACCAAACGTAATTGGTTTTTTTGCAAAAAAAAAAATTTTTTAAAAATGTGTGAAATTTGCAAAGACAAAAAGTGATTCTAAAGTGATACGGCTACTCAACAATTAACGTACCACGAGTGATTAGTAATGAGGTTAATATCATGTCACATTAATTGTACTGTTTAACCCAGTGCTTAAAGACCAACAATTCTGCGCTTATTTCAAATTCAATATTTCACATTTTTTGCACAATTTGCAATTATCATTGCTTATTTTGCATTGTGTGCTTTCTTTTGATGTTCTGCCTTGCTCTGTATTACAACCAAAATGCACGTGTCACATGCTGGGTGCTTCGTGTATTTATTCCGTACAATGTACCATTTATAAGCCGTCATCTTATTTTGTTCGTTATTGTAATTTAATGGCGCAACGCTGACCAAAGAACTCCACTGTCATCCATCGCCTGGCAATAAAGATTCTATTTTAAGTCAAGCACTAATTGGATAATCACCGGTCTCCTTATTGCCATCATGTGGTCAAACAGACATCTGCAGTCAGACTTCATTGTGCTTAATAAACTTATTAAAAGATGAAGTTTAAAATGAGCCATTATTACACAACAAACCACCACCACCACCATCATCAATATTAAGATTTAACATGCAGACTTTTATTAAGAAATCACCTCAAGGACCACTGGATGAAATCCTGCCAGGTGCACCATGGGAGATGTAGTCACTCACCTTAGCATGGGCCTGGGAGCAGGCGGGGGCTCATCCAGCTCCTCATAACGCTTGGCCTTGCGTGTTACCTGCTTGTAGATGTTGCGCGCTGTCACTCCAACCCAGAGGGTAGTCGCCAGTGTGGAATAGTGGAGCACAATTCCCACCTGAGACAACAGTGCACCATGGGAAAATAAAACCAACCAAATCTCTGAGTACCGCCGCCGCACAATTTATGAGCTTAATTCTTTACGATTACTGGTATCCAAGGAGAACAACAAATGCCAGGGATGGATAACGTGACTGCCGGAGACAGACCGGCATGGCAAGGAGCTGCACTCACAGCTTGGCAGACGGTGGCGTGGCGAGTCTGGGTGATGCCCCCAATGAAGACGCCGCACGCAAAGAAGATGTGCAGGGACAGGTTGATCAGCATGTGCCAGGATTTACGGCTGACCCTGACTGACCTGCGTGGTGTGAGATCAGGTTTGATCATATAGGATGGGGCGGTAGGCACAGCCAGCACTCAACTGACACGCCAAGCAAGCCACTCTTATGCTGATCTTAATTCAGATAAAATACACCAAGATACCCCATCAGCCTTCTGAAATACTTTTATTGTTGCCATGGCATTAAAAGCTATGACACAGTTAGATTAACAACGGCATATAACAAGGCTAATAATTAACCATCGTTGAACTAATTATGCTGCAACGACTTGTGACTGATGGCAAAAAAAAAAAAATGAAAAAAAAAAATCAGCAAAGGGTGGGCTCTGAGGAAGGAAGCCCCTAGACCAGCTCTGGGGGTGGGGCTTACTTGTGGTGGTAGATATAGCTGATGATGACGACCAGCAGGCAGAGCTCGAGGACGACGGCGGAAGCGTAGACGATTGGGTGGAGCAGATGCATGGCGCTCGAGAAGTACTCTGTCCCACTTAGGTCCTACAGGGGAAAAGCACGCGGTCAGAGGTACGGGTTCGGGGGTGCGGAGGGGTGTTGGGTCCATGATGAGGAAGGATGTGGTCAACGAGAGGGACGTCAGACCCTCACCGCCAGCACGGCATAGTTGTTGAGGGAGTCGCACGAGATGGTTGTGAAGTTCTCGTCGGAGCGCAGCACCCGGCAGCCATCCGACTCCCAGCCACCCTGCTGGCTGAAGTTCCAGTAGGCCGCTGTGATGTCCGTGCCGTGCGTGTGTCGGCGCAGCGTGGCGTTCACTGGGCTCCGCAGGCCCCTCACCGGGTAGCCGTCTGGGCCGGATGACATGTGTGGTCAAACAGTGGCCTTCTGGGCCCTCCTGTACCCACCCTCCCCCCTTTTGGCTTTATGCAAGTCGTGTCTCTATAACAGCAGCTATTCGGTCAGTCAAGTAGATGAGGAACTCAATTCAAGACCCAAAAACAGCCATGGTTCACTTCCTGAATGTGGTGTCTTTTGGTAAGACGTGTGTGTGAATATTCAGAATGGTCAGTGTTAACATGCTAGCGTGTAACCATGACCTGAGAAACTAATATCAATAGATATTAACCAATTTTTATAGATTTAAATCCCTATACGTGTTTATACACAGCATTCTATCAAGACACTAGTGTCTGCGAGTACAGATAAATAAAAAGGCCCATAGGCAGCCCCGCCCCCCAGCCTGCCCCGCCAACTGAGCTCACCTATCTTGGTCAGGATGACGGCTGTGGCCACTGTCCTGCGTCTCCCATTGCCGGAGTCACCTGTGGATGGAAAGAGCTTGCCGTTCCGGAAGGCCAGCAGGTGTAGCTTGTAGACTGTGTCCTCAGGGACAGTGCCAGGCCCCAGGCCCTGGGAGAACAGTGAGGGAGGCAGCTGGAGTGAGGCCTCCACCACAGTGTTCTGAGGGATGGGAAGGAGGGGTTAGCCAAATAACTCTCACCATGATCGGACCAGACACACAACATCAGTCGACATCTACTGTGATTACAATGACCGTGTGACCAGTTGTGTGTCAGGCTGGCCACACACTCACCTTGAGCGCCAGGCTAGAGAGAGTGCTCGTCACATTGCACTTGAAGCTGAGCTGGCGATCCAGGCCGAGGTCTGGGTCACGCCCCCCCAGCTCACGAGCGGGTGGCCGGTCGGGGCTCAGCTTCTGGAACAGCGTGCATGTCATTCCATTGAAGGCACTGGCCTTAATGGCGTGGGCCTCCAGCGCAATGTTGTGGGATGTCTGTGGGGAGAGATGTCTGTCAGCATGCGTGCAGTCAGGCCTGGGCCACTCCAATGATTAAATTCAAACGAAATTAAGCACTTGTAAAGGTATGGATACAGGTGCATTGGAATTCATTAGCTTTCACTTATCCCATCTTGCTCTCTACAAGACACACACACACACAGTGAAGCTTGGTGTTAAAGCATAGGGTCATTTACCCAGCACTCCTGGAGCAGTTTTTCGCATTAAGGGCCTTGCTCAATGGTACAACTATGATAGGACTACTCTGTTCTCCAAGGGATTTGAACCGGTAACCTTCTGGACATGGGCAGAGACTCCTAATCCACAGAGCCACACACAACACCAATTAACAAGAGCAGACATCCCAGGATCCCCTTTCCAGTGTTATTTTTCTCAGTTCCATTCAGCTCTCTACATTCTCATCTTAGCTCTAGTCAATGTGATGCATTATCCTAGGCCGGTGTTCATTGGATTAATTGCCCATTTAAATCAGTGTGAAAACACTTGCACCAAAGATTAATATTAGTCATTGGTTACTGAAACATGACCCACATTTATTTTAAAAACACAACATATTAAATTCAAGCTTATTTTAAATAATGAAGCCTATTGACTAAATTATTAAAGCCTTATGTGCTTCCTGACAAATATCAATACAAATTGCCTCCCAAAAAAAAAACAGCAATTCAGGCTGTTAACATAATTAAGGATGCAATGTGTTCGATCATCATGACAGACAGGGATAATTAAGTATCCAGCTAGGAGAAAAAGAGCCAAAGGTGAAAACCACTGTGCCACACAGCGGTGCCTGAAGCATTTCCAGCTGGCCGTCTCCTCCATACTGAGGACGCACCGGGACAGCGTCCCAAACGGTGCCGCAGACAGACCCGCACTTGCACAAAGGCCCCCTGGGAACACTAACCGTGGAGTAGGCCTGGGAGCCAGAGGCCAGGCGGTGGCTGACGATCCTCTGGAGACACTCGACGATGCGGGAACAGGCACGTGCCTCCCGCTGGGCCAGCCACAGCACACGCTCGTCGGCGAGCATCAGGTTGCTGGAGATGTCCACCATTACGTCTCCCAACTGCAGGTGGGGAGACCAGTTACCACAGCGTCCCATGTGATGGCAGACAACCGCGCAGCTAGTGTTACCATGACTATCTCACCGCCGGTGCATATTTAAAAACTGCAGGAGAAAACAGCCCTCATAAAGGACTAGATAAATCCTGGTATGCCAAATTTAAGTATTGCCAATCAGAAGTCCATCTGGACATATTAAATTACCTAAAACAGCAGCAGCTCAGACACCCAAAAAGGCTGAGGACAGTAAAAAGTAAAGCTACATAAATGGCACCCCCTTGTGGAACATCTTGACGGAGGCATGAGAACAGCAGCCAGTACTGAAAGCAGCGACCTTGTCCTGATGGGACTCTTCACCTCACCTCTTTGTACTTCTCTGCAAACTTGCCAAACTTCTCAATCATCTCCGCCACAAAGATGACATCCATCTTGTCGGAGAAGTTGGCAGCCTCCACGGTATAGACCAGAAGCTGCCGGGCGGTGGTGACGGCGTTCGTCAGGTTGAGGGGCAACTGGTAGGACAGCCAACGCAATTAGAGGTATGAACGAAAGCTAATGTGAGAAGAAACCAGAGAACCCGGAGGAAAGCCACAAATCAGAGGGAAAACACGGGGGACGGGATTTGAACCCCCAACCCTGGAGGTGACAAGCAACAAGTGCTACCCAATGAGCCATCCCTTATTACGAGTTCTTTCAGCATAAATTGTCATTATTACTAACAAATGGGAAAAAGTGGGGCACGTATTTATAGGAAATGGACAACAGACCTCCATTAGCAAAGCACCATATTGCTTAATGATAACCACAGGAATCCTGACAGATTTATCCCACTTCATGTAACACCTACACACACGTAGCTGATTTATGGCCTCAGGTCCCAAGTGAAGGACCTGTGCAAGTGCGGGTCTGTCTGCGGCACCGTTTGGGACTCTGTCCCGGTGCGTCCTCAGTATGGAGGAGATGGCATGCGTCTCAGGGATGGTGGCAGCAGTCACCTGGTTGATGATGTAGAGGACGCGGGTGACGTCTTTCTGGTATTGGCAGCGAGAGTAATCCTCCTCGGCCCAGAAGCCATGTCGGTCGCAAGTTCGCCACGCCTGCTGGTCCCTTGCTGCGGAGCCTGTGTAAAGGCCCACGCCAGGGGCCAGGCGTGGACACGGCAGGTGCATGGTCAGCCCAGCCAGGGTGCGAGGCCACCTGGCAAAGGAAAGGAGAGCATCTTCAACACAACAGCGACAACCAGATACTAGGGTTACTGCAGTTATGTTAATTTCTTTATCCAAGCCAATCTTTCCGATCTTGCTTTTTAAATTTAGCCACTAAGGGGTGTCATAGCACCAAGGATGGCTCATGCTGGCCAACTTGCATGGAATGTGTGAAAGCAAGCAGATGTAAAATGACACTGAAAACTTACTTGATAAATTTGCCCAAACTTAACTAGGACAGAGGTTTCAGTCTAGGTGACATCTTGATTAGAATTTAACATGGTCTGTAAAACTAACTAACCAAAAACGTTTAATGATCACCTACAAAAACCAATGCTCAATTCTGGTAGAAATCTGACCCTTTAATCCAAGCTGTAGTAAATGTCTCAAGCTCAAACAGCCCAGTGGTCTCACCTAAACTCCCCCTTGTTATTGGACACTATTTCTGCGGGACAGTATTGAGCGGCGCTCTCCAGCACCACGATAGGGACAGTGCGGGTGTTGTTCCCACGACTGGTCCTCACGCGACACTCCCAGGTCCCCGTGGAGCCCGGCTGGATGTTGGAGATGGTCAGCATGCTGCCAATGGCACCAGAAGAACAGACAGCAATTAGCTCACACCAAAAAGTTTCAACTGAATAAAAATTACTTAAATATTCAGTGGTAGTAGATGGTTACCTAGCGATGAGCGTACAGTTGTGGACCACACTCCGTTGGATGTAGATACCCATGGAGGCGTTGGGTTCTACCATCTTGCCATCCTGGTACCAGAGCACCTGCATGTCCTGGTCAATGTAGGAGGCAAGGCAGCGGAAGGGCAGGCTATCTCCCCGGAACACGAGCTGCCGCTGGGATGGTTTCATCTGGAAGGAGGGCAGCTCCAGGGGCGTGTCTGCAAGGCAAGAGCTCAGGGATCAGCCAAGATCACACCATAAACGTAAGCCAAGGCAGACTGAGCTTTGCTCAGCTGGAGATCTCCAGGTCTCCATTATGAACATAATGGCCAAGAGAAAATTACAAAGGCTATACGGGGGTTTTAACCCCTTTAGATTTTCACATTACTGCAGGAAAATAAGGAATTCTGTAACATTTCTCCACTCAGATCTACACAAAGAAAACTATCCAAGTGAAATAATATTCCCAACGACAAATAAATTTAGGCTCCTGGCCTCCCCCCGCCCCCAATAAGCAATTAAAAGATGGATGCAAAAGATCAAAACCGATTGTGAAAAGCATTCACATCCACCACTATTAAACACCTAACTTAATGCAACAGACTTCAGATGCCACAATGCTTAAACGCCATTCACTCGTATGATCGTATGATCATTACGGATAAAGGTATAAATGCTCCAGGTTCTCAGAGGTCCCAGATTCAGTCAGTACATTTCTAAACAAAAGCCCAAGAAAGATTTCGGGCAAATCCGGGATAAGGATCTTAACACCAATCAATGGAAGCTAAGACATTTTCAAAGGCACCAATTATCCTCCAGAGCACAGTTAAGCCCATCATAGAGAAGCGGTCAGAATGAGCCTCAGACAGGCTTGTCTTCAATGTCTGTGAGAAGGCCATTTGTCGAGAAGGCCACTAAGAGGCCTATGGGAAAGCTCAAGAAGTTAGTCTTCCATGGCTGAAGTAGGAAACACTGTCCATGGGACTCAATACCGTAATACAGCTACTTTATAAATCTTGGAAATGGGGGGGGGGGGGGGTTGCTGAGATAAGGAGGGGGAAAATAGCTCTGTTTAATAGAAAGCACATGGGAGATTGACTGAGAGGAAGAATATTTTTCAGCATAACTTTTTAGCTTCAATGCTAAGTGCTATTGTTGGCTCAAGGCTAATACTGCACTTGGCCTTAAGAATACTATCTATATCAGGGGGCATGGTGACAGCAGCGTATTATGGGATTGCTCTGCTGCTTCGGGGACTGGAAGGCTGGTGAAAACTGATGGAGAAGGAAAAATGCTGTGAGAAAAAGCTACTGCCATCTACCAGAGGCTTGGGATATGAGTGAAATTAATCCGCCAGATGAATAAATACACAAAGCATATAGCAAAAAGCACAAAATACAAAAATCACTGTTCTGGAATGGCCATGTCAGAGCCATGAGCTGAATCAAATTCAGAATCTGTAGCAAGAGCTTCACCCAAAAACTGCAGTGGACCATCTCTCTTGAGATAGAATCTTGAGATAGAACAAACAAATGTTCCAGTTCACCAACATTCTAGCTGTAATTACTACCAAAAATAGAGTACAGAGGCATGAATACCTGTAGCAACGTAATACCTTCAATTATCTGACAATTCACAACGAAACGTGAAGTACGAGAGGACAAATAATCTTAGAGCCACTGGACATGCTAAGGCTGGGGACACAGCAATGTGGATCCAACCGTACTGACAGTGGGACGGCCAGGAAATGAGTAAACAAAACAGCAAATGAAATGTGTGGTGTGCGCTCAGATGTGGCAGAACAAAACATTACAGCAGTGGCACTGAGCTGAACGTGCGCCGGCTTACGGCGAATGACACGGGACTGCAAAGGGCGCCGTACTGAGGACGGGGAGCATACCGCAGGTGAGGAGCTCGGGTTTGAGAGAGTCCAGCATTTGTCCTTGCAGGGGTCGAGGGTATGAACAGCGAGTATCCTTAAAGACCACGCCCCGCTCTCTCAGCCAGGTGAGAAGCCAGCGCAGGTTACAGTCGCACAGCAAGTATGGCGTCTGGAACTCCCTGTGGGGGAGGGGTGGGCACAGAAGGGGGTTAGACGACCGTAGCACACACCTTCACCTGGGGCCAACTCTTTAAACACGCCACACTCACAACGTCTTCAGAGAGACCAGGCTGTCAAAGGTTCCTTCTGACAGAGACGAAAACATGTTCCCCGAGAGATACCTGCAAAAAAGACGTCTACGTTTTAGTTACAAATACACTTGTTTGTGAAAAGGAGACCAAAATGCAAACATCAGGCTCTGGTGAGGGCCCATGAGCCCAGATTATAATCGTAAAGAGAAGAAAAATTACTTACAGTCTAGTCAAGCTTGTGAGGTCTTTAAATATATCTTCGTTCAGACAGCCTATACGGTTATTGGACAAGTCTCTAAGTAAAGATGGAAGAGAGAGGCCACTGTTACGTGCAGCTCAATAACAGAGGCATTACAATATATCAGAGTGGCACGTGGTTTTGGAACATGCCAAGTGTGACATTTTAACTTACTCCGGCAGACTCAAACGCGTCCAGCCGGCTTTAACAGAGAGACCCTGACAAATAGGACTTGGAAAGGCATCTCACTTCCAACCACAGCCAATGCACACCTTTTTAACCTAAAACCACAGCTGTGGAATGACACCAAAACTTCAAACTCCAAGGTCAGAGTCTGAAAGAGGAGAAAGCCCTGGCTTTCACGAGCTGCGGTTCTCTAAATTAAGAACCGTCGCACTCTGATATCGGCTCCTTCTCCTGTCAGTGAAATCAGAAAGAAAAAAAATATATATATATTCACAGCTAATTTGAGCAATCGGATTCACAAAAGGTTTAGTTTCCCTCGGCACACCGCAACAGCGGCTCCTGCTCGCGTCGCTGAGAAAGCGGCATTTGGAGTTAACAATGATCTGATGATTTATGTCAAACACATCAAAGGGTTCACTTCCTTTACAAGCTTTGAGATCGGGCAGGCATGTTTGACTTCGGCGTCACCCGCGGAGGGGAAAGGCACGCCAGACGCTCCCCTCAGAAGCACGGAAGCGTTGATTCAGGGGCAGCGCGTAACAAGTCCGGGGCAGAAGAAAACCAAGATGAAGCACCACTAACTCAAATGTCTTTTCACATGACGATCGAGAAACGCTCTACTGGATTCAGACCCACTTCTTTGGTCACCTTAAGTGCCATAAGACTTGCATGGATCTTTAGAAGCCTCCAGCCAGCTGTGTTGCTTAAAGCGTGTCAGATTCTATCATCTGCTTCACTTTTCATGCCCACCCCCCCCCCAACAAAAAAAAAAAACCCACAAATGTACACAAAGGCCTCTATTATACCCCTTGGCTGTGCAGTGACTTCCTCTCACCTGCCGGAGATAAATGCCACCCACCCAGCCTTGACAAAGATAGCCCGAAAGTACTGGGAGTGTACAGTTACATAATGGGGGGGAGGGGCCCACGGATCTTAGATTTGCTGAGGAGAACCAGCAATGGGCAGCTAGGTCTGACAGGAAGGTGGTGTTACAGGAGGAAATGGAATTCGAAGCTGATCACAGGTCACCCATTACACTATTAAAGGTAGGTCCAGAACCAATACAAGAGTTACACAAGGCGCGCAGGACTGGGCCGTGGCCCCCTGACGGAGCGCCACACGATGGGCAGGACTGGGCCGTGGCCCCCTGACGGAGTGCCACACAGAAATTGATCCAATTCGCCCATCTTTGGCTAACAGCAATCATGTAAGCAAAAGTGCATTTCAGAAAGCCCCACACCATCATTCCCCCATTAGCATCTCACTAGGAAACTGTGTAAATATGATAAATCAGGCCTTCACAGAATGTGACGACTTAACATCCTCAGTTTCAAGGCTGTTCTGTTCACCCCATCCTAGTAGAGTGATATTAATACAGTCAATTTGCCTGACAGAGGCCGCATTTTATTGGCTCTGCATATACACCTTCATTCAACTGTGATGAAATTTCTTTAAAAGGAAGAGGAACCTGGAATCAAACTGCAGCAATGATGGACACATACTCCAGGAAGCTGGCTAATTTACACACAATGGTGACCGTTAGCCATTACTACATCTGCCATGACAAGTGCAGATTTTTATAAGGCAGCCACATAGACGTTTCCCTTTCCGGAAACTACTTACAGTTAATATGCTTAACCCCCAGGCAGCACGGCTGCCTCACAGCAAGAAGGTTCTGGGTTTGGTCCTCGCTCCCGACAGGGATCTTTCTGTGTGGAGTTTACATGTTCTCCCCATGCCTGCGTGGGTTTCCTCCAGGTACTCTGGTTTCCTCCCACATTCCAAAGACACGCAGGATAGGTCAACTGGCTACTTTAAATTGCCCATAGGTGTGAGTGCGTATGAGTGTTCACCACGACCCTTGCGGATAAGCAGCTAAAGAAGATGGATGGATGGATGCTTAACCCTCACTGCAAAACGCACTCAAACGCCGTCCTGTCAGATGGCACTGCTGGTCAACGAGGAAATGTCCAACACATTCAAGAGTGCAACCGACATGCATCTTCAATTTCAGGCAGGACGACGTGACTTTGGAGAGCTGAGCGTGTGGAGGAAATATTAATAGAAAGCGAGAAGCCAGGTTCACCGAGGGGACAAGTCCGGTGACGTGTACTTACAGCCTTTTGAGGGCACTCAGCCCCAGGAAAGCCCCGGGCTCGATGTGGCTGATGATGTTGTTCCGGATGTCCCTGGTAGACAAAGACAGCACAAGTCAGGACCTGTCCTTAGCCCCAGACAGCAAGGCCGTGGCCAGGGAGACACAGCTCTTGGCATCGCTGGCTATATGGCAGCATTCATCGACTGTCTGCCTGTTGTTAAGTCGCTACGAAAGCGGTGGATAATTCTGAGGATTACGTGCTGAAATTATAATGACACTCACATGCTTCCTAAATGCTACATTCATCTGTTATCCTGGCTGCACAGGACTCTTCGTCTCATCAGAACACCATCAATGAGCTGCTTCTCGCTGTAATCAGAATCCAGCAGCAAGCAGGAGTATGGGAGCAGCATAGGCATGGCTCAGACTTGGCTATTCTATGGGGGGGGGGGGGTCTGACTAGGGGGGAATGGGCCACTCATCTGTGGGGGCGTCACACCACTCCCCCCTCCCTGCAGGATGGCGAAGGAGCTCACCCCCGTGTCTGAC
>JAACJT020000013.1:7594471-7641337 GCA_009936485.2 Gymnarchus niloticus | reverse complement strand
TTAATGTTTTGTTATTGTTTGTGGGGCTTCGAGTGGGTAAGAGGGGGTGGCGGGGCGGGGGGGTGGGGGGGGGGGGGGGCGGGAGCGTTCTGCAGCGACCTCAGCCTATCAAATTGAAGGTATGGACTGCTTATTAATTAATTAAGTTGTATTTCATTACAGGAATGTCAGCATTCTTTGTGTAATACACTAGGTAAATGCATATATTTAAGCATCTATTTAAAAAAAATGACTTGAGGGCAGTATACTGCCGCTCTTATCACTGTTCTGTAGAGTGCGCTCTCAGAACAGAAAAATTCTAAATATGCTTGATCCATTTAAATATCTTTTTCTGTAATCAGGCACTCACACCCTGACTGATCATGACCTCCTCCTATTGATCAGAATGAAATGTACATAATTAAACCTTATTTTTCATGATCAATTCTGCAATTGATTTGGCCCAGAGAATAGGCTCACTGTATCTTCCTCTTACAGGTGGCTGCAATGCAGGTGGCAGAGGAATTAGCATCTGGGAGACTTTCTGTCACCAGAAAGGGAAAGTTTTTCAGGACCAGAATGGAGATGTAACCCGTGATAGCCATCGGCTTTGGGAAGATCTGAAGTGCATTAAGGAGTTGGGACTGACACATTATCGCTTCTCGCTGGCATGGTCCCGACTGCTGCCAGACCGGACGACAAGCCACGTCAATCAGAAAGGTCGACCCTTTTATGACATCACAGCATGCTACTTTGATACTTTGTTAATGTACAAAAATTTAACTGAAATCTGCCACAGGAAAGAAAACCAAGAGATCTAGAAAAAAAGGCCAAATTTCTGCTTTTGCAGCAGCATGAACTTAAAAACAAATCATAGTAGAAAAGTAAAGGACACAAGTGTGACATAAAATGACAGGAGCAGTCATACATCACACGCTGTGGGGTTGTTCATGAACAAAACAAGCTGGGAATTATTCCTTTACATTCTGAAGCCCTTTTTTTGTTATTTAACAGGTGTGAATTACTACAACCAAGTGGTCGATGATTTGCTGGCCAACAAGGTCTCTTCCATGGTGACACTATATCACTTTGACCTTCTGCAAGCCTTGCAAGACCAGGGGGGCTGGCGGTCCCCGCAAATCGTGAACTTCTTCGACAGTTATGCCAGGTTTTGCTTCCAGACGTTTGGGGACCACGTGAAGCTATGGCTGACTATCAACGAGCCCTATGTGTGCACCAAGCTTGGCCACGAGGACGGCCGCCACGCGCCGGGACTTGGCGAGCCCGGGGTTTCCGTGTACCTGGTGGGTCACAACATGCTGCGGGCTCACGCCAAAGCTTGGCACAGCTATGACACTCTCTTCAGACCCACTCAGGGAGGACAGGTGTCTCTGACCCTGTACAGTGACTGGGCCGAGCCATTCGATCCCAGCAATGCCCCGGACGTTGCGGCGGCAGAGCGATACATCGCCTTCATGCTTGGCTGGTTCGCCTGGCCCATCTTCATGAGTGGGGATTACCCGCCGGAGATGAAAGCCCAGGTTGAAAGCATGAGCCAATCCCAGGGCCTGTCATCTTCCCAGCTGCCTGCTTTCTCAGAGGGGAAGCTGGGCGTCCGGGGCACTGCGGACTTCTTCACCGTAAACTACTACACCTCCCACAGAGTGAGGGTTGAGAGAGGCCTTAGGAAGACTGGGTTCAAAGGTGATCTGGCGGTGGAACAGGACATTGATCCATCCTGGCCATTGTGTGGTGTTTCTTGGCTGGCCGTATTCCCAGAAGGCTTATGCAAGTTGCTAAAGTACATTAAGGTATGCTATATTAATGAGCTTTTGCTGTCTTCTCCACTCCCATTCCTGAAAGTTATAATGAACAGTTCATTATAAAATACATACATTAAGGTAATGATCAGAATGAAGTATTATTTTTATATCCTGATGAATATTTACATAAATTTTTTATTGATCCTGTGTTGTTACTACATTGTACACAGGTAACCTCCAGGTTCTCTGTTAAACACCGCTGAAGTGGCAGATTCATTTAAGCCTTCACCTCTTCACATGACCTCCAGGTCATTTGCCTCACCTGAAACAGAGGTGTACTGAGCTACCTCGCTGTTGTGCATGGCGAGTTTGGCAGCCCAACGGTCTACATCACGGAGAACGGCTTCTCCCAGGTGGGGCCTGTGGAGACTGAGGACTCCCAACGCTGCCAGTTCTACTGGGACACATTGCTGCAGGTCTCCAAAGGTAGGCTCTTAGAGACCCAGCACATTACCTCTAAATTCTGAAAGGTGACGGCTAATGAGGAAAATGTGTTACCAGGCATCAACACAATTACTTTTAATGACACTATAGGAATGCCACCCACATTTCATTTTTTTTGGAGTATGAAAAGGTATTTCATGCATTTTCTAGGATGAAGGTCTATTAAATAATTTCGTACACTGTAGGAGACATGAGTGTCCCATTTAAGTGAAGTATCATGGATCATTTATTCATCAGTGTTAAAGAATGTAAAAATGATTATTAACATGACTAATCGGTGTCTTTTTTTCTCCCCAGCCATCCATGAGGAAGGAGTTGATGTTAAAGGCTATTTTGCCTGGTCCCTATTAGACAATTTTGAATGGGATGACGGGTATGGAGTTCGATTTGGCCTTTTCCACGTGGATTTTACCCATCTCATGCTGACACAAACAGCTTATCTCTCGGGAAAAGCGTACCATCAGATCATCGCTCAGAACAAGGTATCGGCCGGGAGCTGAGGCACACAGAAGCAATGGGCCATGGTATTGCGACTGTGCAGGGTTGGTGACAAGGAAAATCAACTTCAAAACAATCAACACAGACAAGTTAACGCTTGAGGAGTCAAATTTTTATATTCAGTAATACTTTGACACAGCATGAACACCAGCAATCAAACAATATCATACTATTACATTTAATGAAATCTTGTGCTATGTGAATTAAATCAATCAGGGGTTTGCAAATAGAAGCTAGAAGTACTTAATATATGCTACATCTGACTCATTTACAGATCCACGCCTTCAAGTTGAGAGGGAAGAAAGGAGACCTGCCTCCTTGGCAGGGGGATGCTCGTAATGGGCATTTCATTGCTGAGCTCCCCTTGCCACTGATGAGTTTGAAAATCTGACTGTTGTCACTTTAAATGTGAAGCTGGTTGACTTTCTTTACACGTTGGCATTATGTGAAAAACTCAGTTCTTTTGGCCTTAGCGTATCCATATACACGTCCAATGTGTTTGTTCTGCATTATGCGCTGAAAACTAGCTTAGGGCTGTGGGCAGATAAAGGTCAGATGTCTTTTATTTCTAGTTTTTGATGCAGGATTTCCTTTATCCCTTTCCATGTGTATTTTCGTTGAATATATTCACGTGGCAAATGAACTGTATAGTCTGGCAAGCAGAGGAGGTTTTTGATTCCTGGTTATACTTGTCTCATGATAAATCATCCACTTTGAGGAGGTTTCGGGGCTAATGGAGGTGCACTGGTTTCTGTACATTGACACCACAGAGAAGCACTGATCGTGAACACCCATACAGTAGGCTTTTTCCGGTGTCATTGGGGTTATATTGCTTACAGTTTTAACTAATGAAATACATTCTTCGCTAATAGAGTGCGGCAGCTGGTGTGTTGAATTTGAAGGGTAGCTGCAAGACAATTATTTGCATTTTCCATAAAACTATCCAAAAAATCCATAAATATCAAATCCCTGCTTCCCCGCTGGTTATAGCTGAATGGAAATGTGCTTCCAAAGCCAGAGCTGAATATCAGAGCAGAGGCTCGAGTGGGGTTTCGGTCCATCAGCAGCTGAGAAAACACCCCGGAAACTGAGACAAAGATCCTAAGATCAAGGGTAAGAAACCCACAGAACCTTGGCAGAATTTCAGTGAGTGGTTGCTGGGATAAACGCAAAAGTGAAGCTTGAAATGACATACAATTTTTTTTATTTTTTTTTTGTGATGCACGATCACGCCTCTATAGGCGGGAAGCCTGGAGAGAAAATTACCGTCTGATTACTCTTGAGTTGACCAATCTGGCAGCTTCCCTTTTCCACCATATGGCATAAGGAGGCTAAAGCAATTTGTGTAACTCAGACTGCCGACAATGCATAGATGTATATTTGGAGTCAAATGAATCAGAATTGAGGTTATGATAAAAGTACTGCAAAAGTAAATCGCTTTGCGATCTGAAAATGATCCCCCCAAAATGAATACGCTTCAAAAGCGCATTTTAATAGTCCACTTTTTTTTAACATAGCTATACTGCCCTCTTGTGGATGGAAAAAAAGATTACATTTACCCGCAACTATATGGTATATACGAACAATGCGATCAACACTAATTTATATTTAGAGTGGAGTATTTTATAACGGGACTCACAGTATAACATTATACTGCGTTATAGCAGATATGAGTATGTACGCAACATTATAGTTTTTACTATTCAATACTATGACTATATTAAGTAAACGAGGGTAGCATGGTGACAGTGATTAGCACCTCTGCCTTGCACCTCCAGGATTGGGAATTCAAATGCAAACTCTGCTATGTATGTGTGGACATTGCAACTTATCCTCATGGTTACATGGGTTGCCTCCTGCCATCCAAAGATATGCAGAAGCGGTGTCTCTAAATTGCCCTTAGTGTGTGATGGTGCACGTACCCTGCAATGGGCTGCCATCCCGTCCAGGGCAAACCCCATCTGGGACATGTCTATACTGCCTGGGATGGGCTGCAGCCACCCGTGACCCTGACCAAGATAATCAGAAGATGGATGGATGGACGGATGGATATCTAAGAAAATCAACTAGGTCACTTTTCACTGCTGCAATTCCTGTTGGTGCACAGCAGGACTCTGGGAAGGGGATGAAGGGAGGCTCTGACCCCCTGAAAGAATATGCTGATGGTGTCTCCCCCTCATAAATGAGGTCATCAACAGCCCAGACGTACCACTGCAATCATTCCATTAAATTCCAAGTTACTAAAATGCCTATTCTTACCAAACAACTATTTTTATGTTGCCTATAAAATGCTGGGAAGCATCCGCAACGCTGTTAATAGGCCGGTTCCAGTGACTTTTAGGAAAAAAATATCACGTTTAAAAGGGCCCTAAATCACCAATTCCAGACTGAAATGCCACTGCAGAGAGCAAAATATATTTTATTTATTTCAGAGGGAAATAAATACTTAAGAGGGAATTTCCTCCTACAGCGGTGAAACTCACGACGCGGCTAGTCCTAAAGGTAGCCACCGGAGGGCTCTCAGTCATGGGCGACTGTCAGCTTGTTGTGGGACAAAACACTAACTGCTTGGCGGGTGTCTGTGAAGCCCAAGAGCGAAACGCTACCATTAACACTGAGGAGAGGGACAGGCGTCCACGTGTGACGGACATGGGCTCATTATCAGCGCTATTTATTTGCTTGGCAGACAGCCTGTTCCAAGGACATCTGAAAAGCTGACCGTTTTATGCCATAGCTGTCGAGCGACTCATTTTGGACCGCTGTGGCAAAGAACATCCCCAAAGGCACACAACAACGGAGAATCTCCCCTCTGAGTGATAAATCAATGCCCCTCGGATCTATGCTCTCATCAAGAAACGAACGCTTTATGACCGTGCCAATGCCGGTTGTGAAAATGGTCCAGGCGAAGATGACTCCCATGTTGTAAAATCAGCACTCCTGCTCAATAAAGGGTCAACACAAAGTTAATGACCACGTGCACCATATTATGACTTTTTAAATTAGATTTTACGACTGACTTACTAACACAACTAATTACTGATAGTCTTGAGGTTAAATTGGGTATTAATACATTGATTTACAGACGGCATGTGAATAGTTTCAGGATTAAAGGAGGAAGGACACATTTTAATAACAGCCCTAAAGAGTCTTAACTAAGCCCTACGTCGGGCAAATTTTTAGGGGGGAAAATTACTCTCCATTTATGAAATTCAAGAGTGACTTTCCTAAATTTGCGATGGATCGATACGTGTTGCCACTAAACTGTCACATCGAAACATCTAATTAAATTCACTGAGACCGTTCAAATGACCTCAATAAGAAATGCATCGGTTTCACATTGTATAACGTATTATGATTACACTACTTATATCAGCACAATCGGGAAAATAAGTGCTTTCCGATAAAAGCTGCAAATGCTGTGTATATGCTTACACCACGTCTGACAATGAAGTGAGACTTCCTAATTATACCGATCAGTTACACTGGCCCATAGAGATCCGTACGGATGCATATTAATGCACACATTAACAGGATACGCACATTTGTATTTTACTAAACTTAAGATGTATTTTGATAAGGCAATAAAATATTCCGCAGCAAATGAACCATTTAACTTTGTACAAATTAACTGAATAATTTAGGCTATTAATGAACTAATTACATAATGAATTATAACATTTGAGCTTATTTTGATAAAGTGCTTATAGGTGCAACGGTGGCGACTTTTAGACATTAATACATTTTCTATTTACTGATTACTTTCATACGCACATTCCCCGGAGAAATGGTGTAATTAAATAGTTTCTTTACTAGATGCAGACGCACCGTGCGCTAGTGTATTTCACCCAGCTGAAAGTACAACCAGCCAAAGGAACGGTGAACGTCTCCGTGGCTGCATTTGATAGTTTAAATCAGTCTTTAATCACATTGCTATTCTACAGTCTACATAAAAGCCCTCCAAACTTGTGAAATCTCATTGACCTACTTCAGCAGATATATTTTTAACGTGAAACACTGCGACGCTAACGACACCCTTCATGTCCCCCTCGTTCCATCAGCTTCGAGCCATTCCCGCATCCCATTAAGCGGATGCATGTGGGCACATTTGGTAGCATCAGCCGTCGTTCGGAGGCAACGTGATTCTTTTATCATCGCAATAAGAAGCGTGACATTGGAGTTTAAAATGTGCTCTGGAATCTGGCAAATTCTGAATGGCAGACGGAGCGTCCAGGATTACGTCTCCGAATTTAGGTCCAAAATAAGTGCTCTGTGACAATATCCATCTTTATTTGTTCATAAAGGGTTACCGAAGCAGGTGAACGACACATGGGGATGGGGGGGGGTTTAAGGCTAGTGGTCATTAATTTGCCAAGTAAAGAAACCTTTGAAGTGTATAATGAAAAAGGAACCTGTGAAAACGCATCAAAGACAGATGAGCGTTTCATTATGCCGCAGGCTTGACGTTTTTCCGCTGTTGCAAATCAAAAGTTAAAAGACGCTTCGATGAAATCTGAAATAAGTTCTGATAGACGTTTACGTTTTCAGAACCTCATATAAATAAACTGCCCACATGGAAGTGAGAACTGTGTAAACTGACACAATTTATATATCCGAATTTATACACGTTTCAGATTTAGAGGGAAATATATCAGCTAACAGATGCCACGGCGCCAACGCCTTATCAAGTGGGCGACGAGTGTTTATTCACTAATGTATTCTAATCCTCTCATCCGTGGTGTAAGCCATACCTGGAGGAGGCCATCTAAAACATTCCTCCACTCCTGCAGAGCTACTGTCCGCTAGGTTTCGATCCTACCTGTCCCCAGGTGACTACCAGCAGGTGTTCGCAACCTAAACGGCTCGTTCAGTAATCGACGATCCCGTCAGCAAGTCAATGCAAGCCTCATCCTGTGTGTACCGTTTAAAAAAGGTTAATAGGGTCGGGGCTTTACCGTTAAACGCAAAACAACACATTAGCATAATTATGATCACTTGGAACCGAAAACAAAATGTAGACTTGATTATTAAACAAACAATAGCTTTCGATGCGATACAAATGTACGCGAGCACGCAAATTTAATAATTACGTGCTGATACGATTAATTCGCGCGTTCATTTAAAGAAAATAAGCCTCAGACTATAATTGGATGGAAATGTCAATCCTCGTTTGGTGTGAAATTAAACGCACAGGCAGACTTGACTCTTTATTTCCTGAGCAGTATCAACATGCCACATCCCAAAGATGAGGAATGACTCCTTAAAAGTGTGTCGGTGTTTTTATTTCTCAGGCGCTCGCAATAATGAAGAGCGGATTAGATGGAGTTCAAGGCTGCTCAGGAATAGCTCTGCGTTACTGTTTTCGGGGCCTTTTCTCCGTAATAAATCTCGCTGCGTGTCGAGGCGCGGGCATTAGGATCGTGCTAACGTGCAGCTGGCTATAAAGGTAAATCAAAGTCCACCACGTCGTATAAGTCATGCGAAGCGGCCGAGGAAAGCAAGCAGTGCATTGGGCCGGCGTCGTGAGTTTTCCCGTTGTATGGAAGAACTTTGAATTTTAGTGAAAGAAGCCTAATTAAGGGGATAATTGGGGGGGATTTAATGGGATTTGCTGTGAGACCTGTTAGGAAGCCGGCGAATATACCTTGCGCAGCCAATTCACGGTGGCGTGTATATGCTTCCAGTCCAATTTTCATTGAATGATAGCCGCTCGTAGTGAACTATCATCTTTGGAGCAGGAAAAAAAATGCATCTGTTAATCTTCAATAATCAACCGAAATGTGCTCCTCTTCTTATTTCGGATCTTTTGTTTACTAAAGTGGTTTTTATTTTTTCACACCCAAGCGCATTTTGTTCAAATTATTTCTAACTGTTGTGTTGCGTCAGCCCACTTTGCATATAAAACTAATCTGGGGCATGCATGTTTTTTTTCTGAGAAATGTATTTTTTTTAAAAAAAGGATTATATATAATGACCTGCTCTTTTGTATAGGAGGCAATATTCCTTGCTTAGCTTTTAAAAAGACCTCTTTATAACCCATTTATACAGTTGGGTAAATCCACTGGCCAGATTACTCAAAAGTACAACATCCAGTCCTGTTATGGGACTTGAATCAACAACATTCAGGAAGAAAGTGGTGTGGGACTAAGCACCACACCAAGCTTTTGGTGCTTTGGGGGATCATACAGAAGGTCTAAAGGATAGGCAGCCCAATGGTTGTTCATGTTGGAGACAAGGAGCACAGGTTGCAGTGACTGAGACTGATGATGATGAGGATGCTGAGCTCCTTAGGCTGCCAAGAGATGAATATCACTCTTCAACACTCTAGCCCCAGTGTTGCCACCTCATCGGCCATGCCTGGGAGGGGTGGTTTGGTAGAGCGTCAAGGACGACCCCACTGCCACATGACGGATCTGTTGTCAGCAGGTCAGCAGGAGGGCGAGCGGGAATGTGCCCAGCAGCACTTCAGACAGGAGTGCCACTCGCAGGGGCAGTCGCATGGGTTTGACTGCGTGGAGACCGAGCATTCTGAGCCTGGGAGAACCTATAGGTGCTGTTGGCGCCTGAGCCAGAACATCCACATCAATCACGGGTTCATCAGTGTGAGAAGCTCCTGAGGAAATCTAATACCGTGCTGCATATCATTAAAAGGCTATCCCACCGTGGGCTCTGAAATATTAGCAGGCACTCACGAGTCTGTTAATGAGCATTATAAATAGTTATGCAGCGTTATGCAAATGTGATGACCTGCTTTTTAAAGTCAACCACTTAGAATTCCGAGGGGCTTCCGTCGTTCAGCTCACTCTGTCACAGAGAACCAAGGCGTCGGCTCAAGACAGAGTATCGCTCTGGGCAGAAGACTGACTCTGTCTGTAGTGACCTTTTTTTACCTCTCAACCCCCCACCGCTCCTGATAAGTACCCACCCTAAAAATAATGTGAGGAACACCAGACTTACCTTAACAGTAGTGAGTCTGCAAGTTTGGAGCAATGGCGCAGCAGTAGTGGTCCAGTCAGTTACCTCTGTGAGACACACATCTATGAGAAGTGGCCATTTTAAGGTGTGGGGGGCCTGACAAGTATCTGTGCACCCTCCTCACGCCCTTCCTGCCTGGGAGAACCCTGGCCACACCCACCTACCCATCTGCCAGAGAGCTTCCAGATTGAGTGGGACTTTTAGCCACTTTTCCCAATCCATGGAGGCTCTCTTTCCACTCACGCAGCTGGATTCTCATTCTGACAGAGCTCTGGCACCGGCAGCTGAGGGGCGGATCCCTGGATCAAAGCGATTATTGTGCGACCGCTCACGCATGCCGAGGGAAAGATCGATGTGCGGTCGATATGTCCTTTGCCTCTCATGTGAACGGATGGGGCACTTAATGAATGCGATGCAAATGGCTCGAAGGACACTGCAATCAATTTACACCATTGAAATAAATGGACTCGCTTCTGGAGACACATGGCGGAGTTCATAATTCAGAAATCGTACCATAACACTGCTCCGCCACTTCACTGGAGAAAAACATAGATATTATGACCCTTTAAAAGACAGATGACATGCAGTTCGGAGACACTGGAGAATTTAAGTGGGAAATTCAGTCATCACCATGTTGTACTCTGTGTGAAATAGATGAGTTGCCTCTTTAAGTCCTTGTCAACTAAAGCTTAATTACTGTCATCTTCAATTGGATTGTGATCACAGGTTTTCTTGAGACCCCTAGTAGCTCTAGGTATGGGAGAAGGCATGACAGGAGGGATCGACAATTTGACAGAAGGATGACAGACTTGTGCTCAACCTAGAGAGCTGTGATGCTGCAAACTGTCATCCTTCCTGCTGCAAACCCACATGTGACCCAGCTTCAGTGTGGATGGTTGGTGGATGGATGGAACGGACATGTCAACAAAAAGGTTCAAGGTTGAAGGTTAAAATTCCAGCAGGGGCTATATTGCTCCTGGCCTCAGAGATACTCTTTGTAACTTGGGTGGGTTGACGACTTTGGTGAAATATCCTGATCTATGTGGCGCATACTGAAAACTGTGCATACTTTGCATAAAACTGTCTGCTGAACAGCTATGTAGAATGACGGGGCATGGTATCACAGGCTGTACCGTTTACAGGTCAGGTGACCCGTCCCTGATAGGCACTAGCATACCATTTCACAGGAGCACCTTTGAGCCTACGCCGGCAGACTGTACCTGCGTGACAGTAAATAATGGTTCCGTTTCTTTGGGCGGCTCTGGTTCACCTCCTTCGGTTGTGTGCTCAAGGGCAGTGTGCATCATGGAGGGTGGGTTCTTTTCATTTTTCTAAAACACCTTTCTGCCTTCACGGAAGAGACCAAGATCCTTCTAGTTCCAGTGCATGTCTAACGCCGCTGTTCCTCACGCTGTTTTCCACATTAGCGGCATAAGAAAAATAAGGCCACTCCATTTCCACTCCCATCCCATTCTCTCTTTACGGGCGTGATTATGAACTGTCCGTTTCAAAATAGACCTTGCGGTCCCCCAGGCTGCATGCTTGTAAAATAGCCAAAACACAAGGACAGACAGGCAGCACTGGCACTCTGAAAGGCATGAACAGATACTGCAAAGCCACATAACAAATCTTACCCCCCGTGCCGAGCCTTGGGGGGGGGGGGGTGCTTGGATCTTGAACATCTAGCCCTCAGCATTTATATCACAGGTGCCCACAAAGTACCCATGGATCATTCAAGTCAGCTGGTGTTGGTGGTATCAACAAGAAGCCATAGGCTGTTACTGACGGTTTGCCTTTCATTTTTTACCACAGACAGTTTTTCTCCAAGTCTCACTCTAAGCAGGTTCAGCATCTGAGCATAATAACTTCAAATCTGTCCACCCATCCTGAGCTACTATTTTTTAATATATTATTTTATTGCACCTATTTTGTGTGTCAGACAGAAATACTACATACAAAGGTATTCTCAGAGTGGACATGGCTTAGTTAGTGCCAGTCTGTGATTCCTTTTGTGGTTTCTAGGGCTCGCTTGTGTAATAGGTGTGTAACAGAGATGAGATCTAGTTAACTTCATTGTGTGTTTGGAAGTTGATTTTTTTCTTTCCATATTTGCAAAAATGATTAAGTAACTATGCTCTGTACATGAGATAGCTGTCCTTGAAAGACATACATCTGTGTAGGATTACTTCAAAAATGTTTAAGAACAACTAAAATGTAATTTCATATGGAAAATTTGTATATAGAAATTTCTGCACTTAAGATATTCAACCCATACTTTTGCATTGTATGAAATGGCCATGCACATCTTCATATTATGACTGGAGCTAAGTGTTAAATATTACTGAAATTCATATGTATGTAAATATGTCTTGATCATCATGATAATATAAAAAAAGAAAAATATTACCTCTTACATTAGCATTATATTACTTAATGTAAACGGAAATAGGCTGGAGAAAATAAACCATTTAAATAAATTCAGAGGCAATGTGCTTCCTATGTTAAAACCACAGTTTCCTCACAGGGAAACTGTACTTAGAATATACAATGCTTACTGATGAATCATTTAATTGTCAAGTGGAGCCCACCAGTCATCACATTCCCCAGGATCACCTCTCGAACCTCAAAACTCACCTCAATATTGGTGAACTTGAGTCTGTAGCTCAGCGAGCCGTTTAGATTTTTTTGGGGCAGAACGTGCAGATTGCATCGGAAGATGCTGTCCAATATCTAGTCCGTCAGCCACGCTGTGTGATTTTTAATAAGTCTTGGCGCAAGTCTCAAACAGAGGCTTTGACAAAATGGCCGACCAGGGGAAACTCTCAAGTGATTTGTGCACATTCAGGATTGCTCCGTCACGATTTCGTATTCAGACACACACTCTGATTAATCACGGAACAGATGCAGAAGTGTGTCCTGAATCACTGGAGATGTCCTTAGTGCTCCCATCTATCCCAGATGGCCTCTAATCATCTTGCGTATATGCTTTTCCTTCTCTATATTTCCCTTTCAAATATATTACATAAATATGGCTAGTGAAAGCCCTTGATGGTAGCAAGCAAATTGAAACCTCAGTATAACCATGTCACACTTACACGGCAGAAAAATGTCTCCATGGTATCCCAGAGCACCGGCACCCAGAAAAATAAACACTGGCCAGCTTTTACGGACATGGCGCAGAGGAAAGGCTCATTTTGACGTGTCACTTTTGTGAGGAGGGAAATAAAAAAAGAGAGAGACATAAATGTTCCAGCTTGTCCCTTATAAAGCAGGTCCCACAACGATCCCCGGCCCCCCCCCCCCCCCCCCATAAGCATCACTTTTGTGTTATTCCCTGTGGTGTGAGAGTATCAATATTTCATATCGGAAAATGAAAACTCTCCTTTATTCTCACCCACCTTGTCACATGAAGAACGAAGAGAAAACAAAGAAAAATCTCTAGGAGGGACAAATAAAAATTTCTTCGGATCAAAGTGGCCTCCCCCCACCCCTAGGCACTATGTTAGCATTACCAATTTATTCATGCATGCATGATCGAGTCCTCTGGCTCCAACAGAGCATAATATTGAGATCATTTGTCCCATGAGATGGTCAAGGGAAATAAACTACGCCGATCTCTCCCCATTCGAGGTTATTCTAAATCAGGTGTCTAAATATATTCCTAGACTCTTCTTTTTTCAGGCACACAGGCTTCTGACAAATTGAGCAGCACGCATTTCCTGCACATGTATTCACTCTCTTTCTGGGATATCTTTTTTTTTTGCACCGTGAGCAAATTTGACAATTTTTATCACAGGCCGCAGGGGGAACTTGTCAGTTACTCCTTATCGGGTTCCCTGTAACCTCTGTTATAAAAAGGCCTCTATCACCGTCTATTTATTTAACTAATCCTCACCTTAATCTTCCTGTCTGTTTCGCTGCAAATATTATGGGTTATATATAAAAATGGAGAAAATGCTTGGGTAAGCAGGGCATGGATTTTACTGAATTCTTCAGGTAGTCCAATCAGTTAAGGGTTCTCTCTCTCCCCCACCATTGTTATTACCAAACAATCATTTTTTTGATGGTGATAAGTAATACCTCCATCTATACTGTATGCGTAGGATTAGGCCTCAGAGAAATACCAAACCATCCATGACTTTTCCATCCTGTGTCCAACCTTCAGGAGGGACGGAAGGCAAAGCGTATAAATCCTTGTTTTTTCACTGCTATAAATATATTCTCTGAAGAAGTTCAGTCTGGCTATTTACAGACAGAGTCATACATCTGCATGTCACAACAAAACATTTTGCGTGTGACAGAGCTGATTGGATTAGTTCAACGATGCCACGGGAAGTCTAAAAACTCAGAAATAATCGTCCGGACTCAAACTGAGACCAAGCAGCACAGATTAAATGGTTGCCTTGGGGACAAGGGATAGCGAAGCTGATCAGCTGCCTGGAATCGTGCGTGCGACGCTCTACTTTAAACCGCGTTACCGAGTTCCGTACCCAGCAACACATACCGAACTTACATTGCGCAGCAGTGAGATTCCTGCTAAAATGTGCACAGCACCAAACCCGGCGGTGTTTCCCAGGTAACCATAATCGGTCCCGGACATTTCAATACGTCATGCGGTGCATTACATGAAAGAGTTACTTTTGTAAGGATGGTGGACAGATTCCCGAGACACGAGTGCTGGAGGATGGAATGTAAATTTTGAGCAGACGTGCCCAAGATATACCAAAAAAGAACAAAGCAGAATCCCCCAAGTGTTGGACCTTTGTTCCCCATCTCTCTGTCTTCCTCACAAAGGATAGACTTGGTTTATGCACTTAAACTTTGATCCTAGATTTGTAGAGTTGTTTGTCCTGTACCTTACTCCTCCATTCCATTCCTTCCGGATATGTCACACCTTAATATTTAAAAAAGGAAATGTACTTCAGAAAATGGTACATATTACATTACAGATGATCTTCTTTAAAGTCAGGTGTCCCTCCCTGCCGTGTTAACAGAATGGCAAAGATCTTCCTTTAGCTAATTGGGAATTAATAATATAAATAAACTGAATAGTTCTGATATCCTGCTTTGCAACCTTTATGGGCTACATTTGGAAAGTACCATAATTAAAGCAAGTAAGAGGACAACAGCAACAAGGTGGATGGACTGAAATATCTAAATAATGAAGCTGCCACTTTGAAACTTAAAGACCCAAGTATAAGACAGAACATTACTGAGAAGAGCCATCTATAAGGTGGACAAGAGTCAACAGCACCTAATAAACTATAATATACAGCCCAAAGAGGGTGGAACTGTTAAGAAGATGCTTACCCCAGGGTTACTCAAGGTTAAGTTTATTTTTGTGTGTTTTTCCCTTAGGCACCTTTTCAAACACCTCATGGGGACCTTAAAAAAACTGGTCAACATGTGGTCAGTAGGGACTTTCAGCTGATTATGTCTCACAGCGTTTGGAACGTTAATAAATGGTTCAGTATGGCCGTTTTTTATTACTACAAGATTTATCTAAAAAGCAGGACAAGTTGTCCGCGGACTGAGCTTTTTTTAAAAATTTAAATCACCCTAAGCTGATTTGGATATATTTATGGTTTCTGTGTCTGTTTGAACCACAATAGTGAGGAAGCAAGGGGTGGGGAAGTTTTGCATGTTAAACCTGAAAACAATTTGGAATTGGTGTTACTCAGGATGTGAAGCATCATGCAGGCAAGAGATACTCTCTAAACAAGTCACTGCATATAAATGGCTGCACTGGGCCTAATCCAGCGGACAGCCTCCCAACAACCTGTGAGGAAGCATTCTCCAATTTCAGCTCACAGCTTGAAACCTGTGCTCGTCAGCTTCAAGCGTGTCCTCGGTCTGCCCCCCCCCCCAACAGATGGCATGGTTTGCATATGCAACAGTTTGCTATCTCTCAACCGGCGAGACGGCCGTTGAGTCAAGATCCGGAGGTGGGGTGACTCCGAGTCTCAGGTGACAAGTGCATGGTCAAAGACGTCAACCAGGGTATCTCTGCGACTGCTCTGTCTGTAGCGGGAGTCTGGCCAGATGTGTTTCAACACTTACTGCCCACATCAGATGTGTCAGAAACAGAAACACGGGCTCCAAACAGCAGGTTTGTGATTGTCTCACTGAGCAGTGGTATTGTTACTATTCCAGCTGGCAAACCTGACAGGTGATTGAAGGTCTCCACTGTGTTTATTAGGGTAAGGATGTAAAGGGTGGTGTTTATTAGTATTGGACTGATGAGGGTGGTGTTTATTAGGGTCAGACTGTTGTTTAGATTACAGGTTCCCAACTGTGGTACTCTGACCCCTTGGGGTCTGCATCAGTCTGCTGGGGGTCCATGAGCTTTTTTATTGTTTAATGAATTCTGTTGAATAGATCTAATACCCTTGATCTTTGTGAATAAATTAGAATACATAAAATTTGATTTATAAAGTCATATACAGTGAATTCCATTTGTGTAATTGTGGTGAATATATGCATATTTAGTAGGCCGGGGTCCACAGGAAGAATGATGTCCATAAAAGGGGTTTCTACAAAGAAAACATTTGCGAACCCCAAGATTAGACTATCATTGAACACTGTTAGCTCCCAAAGGTCTAGGTGACACCAATCAGCTTTAGGACAACAATCTACTGAGGATATCCATTGGCTCTTCCTAGCCATGCTCATTTTTGGTCGAAGATTTAAGTTAAAAATGCACTAAAATAAATCATGGATTCAATGAGCTTCTAGAAAGTGCCTGTTTTGAGGGTGATTTGTCTCTCCTAAATCCTTTCAAATGGCTCCGTCTTACATGACGTTCACATTGAGATGTGGCATGCGGGGGAGGGGGAACTCAGGCTGGAAGAATGGATCCTTGATTCTCATATCAGAAGATGCACTGGATGGAATCCTTCGCACAGTGTGACTTCTGTACCGTCCCATCTTGCCACCATTTGAGGATAATATCTTCAGGATTAGGCAGTGCAGAAAGTTCTTTGAGAAAAAGCCTATAGCAGACATTCAATCTTTATTCTCATTTTTTAGATTTGAATTGCTTGTTCATCTAGGAATATCTGGTCGGGGCAATTTTCTATGATTAATGACTGTGCATCTGGCGTATGACTGCACAAAATCAACGCTGAGATCTGCACAGTAACATACTAAATATGGTATATATCATTTCCATTTATTCCAATTGTTTTTATATTTTGTTAATTGATTGATTTTTTAAGATATATATATTCTAGCCAATATCCTGAAAATGCAATAAAAATTGTAGAAGAATAAGATCTCTGGAACAGCTCAGTCCTGAAATATTCTTTGCATGGTATTCAAGATGAGATTTATAGCAATGACACCCTGAACGAGTCACTCACAGACAACAAAAATGAGGCTCGGGTACAAACAATTTAAAATTCAGTGTATTTTTTAACACATGTAGAGAAAAGGTCACACCTTAACGCAAACGTGCAACTAAACTTCAAAGCTCAGTCAAAAGCAGAAGCCAGACATTCCTTTAGACTTGCTTATGAGACACCTTGAGTCAGTAGCTCCACCCTTCATCTGTAAAGATCAAACCTCAATACATGCAGAGGAATACCCAAGCAAGACTGTCCACACACCCGTGAGATCTACACATCTTCTCCTGCTAGGGGAGTTTCCCAGGTTCACAGAAATTAAACACCTAGCATTCTTCTGTTTGCCAAATCACTAACTACTGTACATGTATGCACGACTAACATTCCTTGGCTTATACTTGGTAATGAATAGAAGCACCAGACCCTAGGAAATCAAGGTTTTGCTAAAGTTGTAAATAAGATGAATTAGTAGTTTGTCTCTTATGATCACCGAGGGAAAGCTGTATGCCCCCAAAGATATTTACTGCTGAGAAATCCCTGTGTATTATACACACGATCATAGCCTCCAGCTATGACGGGCATCATGGGAATGTAAACAATGCCTACTGCAGGTCCTTTAATCTTTGTCAAACAGCCAGGCCACTTAATAACGAATATATCTGATACCATTTATCCACTGCTCACAATAACACAAACACAAAATGAGACCAGTTTAAGCTCACACACGTTGTTCACATTACTGTCTGCTAGGAGGGACAGTGCAGGTTGTCGCTTAGCCAGGCCTGGTCACCGGGACTCCACAGAGGACCCGATGATGGTGATGGTGTTGCAGTTTTGACTTGAGACAGTCTGGCCTGGAGTCTGCCACCTGATAAAGTGGTACATTTCAGGCCACAAAGCATGAAGAATTTCCACATTTATCTTCTAGCTCAGGCTTTATTAATCCAATTATTTGGACAATTGTACTTATTCAACATTCAGAGACTCCTTTTCCACTAGAAGACAAGGAAGAGGTGCTCGACCGAAGGTGCTTTATGATATCTGTGAAAAAGCTGAAGTTTGCAGATAGACAGCAAATGACTGCTATTCGTCAAACAATTACGCCAATGAGCCAGCCGGCTCTGGACGGAGAGCGATCCCGATGGTTCTGCCTAGGCAGCTCCTCTTCAGCTCCCGCTCTGTCCTCATGGCCAAACGCTGATCGTCCATCTCTGGGAAAGCGCCAGCCGGCAAAGCCCACAATTCAGAACAAAAACCCGGCGATGATTTCCAACCCATTACCTCAACCGCTTGGGCAGCGTATGGGGAGCTTTGACACTTTGTGTTGAGCCATGGGTTATTAATGTCACATAAATATGGACTGTGAGCTTAGGGGACCGAACCTCAGCAAAGGACTATAAGTGTGTTAAATCACACTGCATAAACGAAAGGACATCCTCCACGGGCAAATTGAAAATGTGAGGTGTGCGTGCCTTGTTCCATATTCGTTCGTCTGTCCATTGACGTTTGTATCTCAGCCATTCACAAGCAGCTTCAACATGCCAACAGAAAGACGGGAGATGTCTGACATCCTCGGCTCTGCTGTCAGCCCTGGGGATGCTGAACTTCTCGCCCTGGTGGTCTACTGTTTCAAATCCCTTGGCAATGGTGAAACACATCGGCCGTCACATCACCACCACACGCCACCAGGAGTTGCAGTCACACCACCTCCACTGCCTCACATTCTCCCAGCACACCTGTCTCCAGTTATCTCGTTCTACACCTGTTGCTGTTTGCCTCGTTACTTAGCTCAATTTAGTTTACTCAGCTCAAACACCCATTGTCCTACCATTGAACCGTCTGCAGCCTGCGCTGATGTATTCCCATGCTTCTGTCTTGTCTGTTTGCCTCCAAATTCCTCGTGTGCCAGCTGCTTGTTGTCCCTGTTCCTCCCAACATTCTCTGCCCTTTGCCAGCATGGTAAGGTCTACCTTGATTCACCACTATAACCTGTCACCGATGTCACCGCATCTTCGCAAATGGCTCCATCGCCCGATGGTCCCTGCGAGACGCCACTCATGGGCACGAGCAGTTTGATGGAAAATTAGGCCTCACTCAAGGTACCTCTCCATGAATGGTCATACACAGGGTGACAGGCCATGTTTTCACCCACCCTTAAATGCCCATGTGTCACAAACAGGTGTGTGCATGCATCCAGCTGCTAAAGACAACTGGCCCCTGTCTCATTCAAAAACTGAAGTCATTAATGCAATGCCCCCTAACCCAAAAAAATCCCAGTGTTGCATCTCATCTGAATAAAGTCACAAGCAGCACTGTGCTGAACAGGTACATTCCCCAGGATGATGTGATCCTGCCTTCGTTGACGAAGTCTGGGACAGTAATTCCCAACATAAGGGCACTAAGAATAAACCAATTGTATCAGTTGTCCTTGCCTATAATTTTTTTGTTTATAAAATTACATTGCCACCTGAAGTTTTGGTCACCACTTACCAAAGTAAGTCTGGGAAAACAGGCCACGCGCTCGCCGATGTGGATTTGCTCACTTTTTCTGCTCCAGCATAATGCGAGAAGACAGAGAGGAAATGGATGACTCGCCTAAGGTGTACATTTCCACTAAGGAAGACACGGCTATTCCCTGCGAGATGGATTAAGAGTGCGGAGGGAAAGGAACGATCACAGCGTTAATGGCTTCCCCCCCCACTCCAAAGACTGAATTTACGGCCTTGCCATTCTAGCCAACACCCACAGACACACACACACTGCTCTGCAAAACTTCTCTTCACATTTGGCTCAAAACCAGAGTCCAGTTCCATCTGGGGACGAGCTCCGGGCCACAGCCGCCGGTTCACCTCCTTGTGATCCTGGTGAACCTTTCGCTGGGGAGGGTCCCAATGAGAGGCGTGCAGTGGATGAAACATTAATGCCACAGATATTACCACAAAATAAGGCAAGCAATAAATCTCCCACCCTTTCATGCTGAAGAAAAATGGAAGAATGAAAAGTCAGTATTAGTGAAATAATATGCTGTTCCATTACTTTATATGGAAATTTAAGTGTTAGCCTCAGGCCAGGATGAAATAACGAATGAAGCCATTTTAATTTCTGTTATGATAACTTTCATTTCACTCATAGATATATCTTCATATGGAAAATAAAGAATAGTATAATCCCTTGTAATCCATTTGTATGATTTATGTCTATCAGAATACATGGGCTATACCGCCAACCAAATTCTGAGGACAACAGCTAGAAAGCACAATTTACATTATATGTCTACTCAATATATGTTTTTCAATATATACAAGTACTAACTATAAATGTGTCTACAGTAAAAGCAATGCTTAAAGTGTGTAATTAATTAAAGTTGCGATTTATTGTTTCTCAAGGTTCCTGAGCACAGCAGGTCTTCTGTGCGATATATATTCCCAGTGTAAAGTGCCGCGTACTGTACAGTAATAAACTGAACCAATGGAGCTGTATTTCTCAACTACAGGCTTAGCTGCTGCTTTGAAGCAGTAAACATTCCACCTACACTAAACAGCCTCTCAATGGCTTTTACATCATGCCACATACAACGTTCCCTGGTGCAGCTAATCAAATCAGAACAATCTTACAGCCTGGGTTTGATTGTGCTAATTGAAAAGTCAATTCCAGCAGTCTGGACAGAGTCTAGGGCGAGCTCCTCTTACAGACACAATCTCGAGTCTTTCATGTACCCAGCCTCTCTCTCTCTTACTCTGTTCTTCTCTGTTTCTCATGTAGAAGACATGGGGGCACTAGCAGGCAAGACCCACAGAGGCTTAATTCATCTAGCCTTTCACACCTTTACTGGTGCAAGTCTGGGATTAACACCCAGGTTGGGTCACAAATGAAATGAGTTTTGGGGCTCCTGGCTGGTTCATCACAGACATCCGTCACCTCGGCATGGACAGAGCACCGCTTGACACTGGGGGAACCCCGGCAGGCAGAGGAGAGGATGAAGATGAATGGGTGTGAGGGTCGGCCCAGTCTATATAATCATTTTGAGGGGCCACCCCCTTTGGGCTACACTGTTGACACATTGGAGAGGGTCACATATGAAAGATGAAGCTCTACACTTTCCACAGCACCGCTGTGACCAACCGGGAATATGGGGAGCTGAATAAGTTCACCGGCACTTTGGCCACCTTCTTACCACAGCTGTGGCTGCATTGTTTGATGCGCTAGTGTGCTTGCATAAACGGCCCTTGCTCAGTGAACTCCTCTGCTATGTGGGGGACATTTCCAGACAGCAAGCGTTTCCAATTTCCAGATGAAAAATATGTGACAATTATACAAGTAAAATGAACCGTGAAGCTGAGCTAACATGTTAAAGCCAATCCAGCATGTGTCTCACCCTAAAAATGTTTTACTAACAATAAGCAAACAATGCCCATAGTTAGCTGCTGTCAGCCATTTGCTGGATACATTAAATTAGAAGCTGTGCGTGGTTTTCAAGTACCTGAAAAATCAAGGATCTCATTTTAATCTGCAAACAGCAATTATGTCCACGGTATCCGGCGTTATCTCCCACCTCTTGAGCTTATATTTATTGAAGAGAGTCCTAGGAAAAAAAACACTTTAAAAATATGCATAGACGAAAAACAAAGCCGCCATACTAAACCCATACATAATAGAACTTGAAATTCAGCCAGAGGCCACTAGAGGGGGTCTTTGCATGCAGACGATAAGGCAGCAGCCAGGCTGGTCTTAATCCTTTTCTGACTGCGATGCTGCAGCTCATATCCTCGGGTCACTGGAGCGATTTCAGGTCAGTGGTTTCCAGCTCTAATTCCCTGCCATCGACAGTTTGGATAATAAGGTGTGAGCATCTCAGATGGGTTATTAGTCAATCCTAATCCACAAGAAACAACACAGCTGAATAAAGAAAAAAATGGTTTTGCAGGGGTTTTGGACATCAAGTGCCCAAAATGAGGATGACAAACAACTTCTCTGCCTGTTAACCTGCTCTTCACATGTTTTGCTTATACTGACCTTACACAGAACTCAGCAGACCATCTCTAGAAATATGCCTCTTCTTTTAAGATAATACAGTCTGTTTTTCAGAAACCATTAGCTGCTCAGCAGACAGTGATATCAGATGCACATTAAAACCACCAAAATTCAAAGCTGGCACATTCTACCTTGATCACTTGACTGCGTCCTCCTATACACTATTGTCCATCTGACTGCTCAACCTCATTGTTGTTCATATTGTATTAATGAGCTTAATTAATGAATAAACTTGTCCTGCCCGGTGCCAGCCAGAGGAGGATGGGCTTCTCCCTTGAGTCTGATTCCTCCCAAGGTTTCTTCCTCTTGAGGGAGTTTTCCCTTGCCACTGTCACCTTCAGCTTACTCCCTGGGGACCTTGGGCCCAGCACTATGTAAAGCACATTGTGACAATGCTCCTTGTTAAAGGTGCTATATAAATAAAATTGAACTGAAAATGAATGTTGCACCAAATGTTCAATGGACATGGACACAAAGGTCACCTGCACAGTGCTCTCTAGTGGCAGAATGTCCCAGGTGTTAATGGAACCTGCACCTCCAGTCACCCAGGACTTGCTTAATTAATTGAGGCAATTATTTGCTTATTCAGACAAATGGGACATTCTGAACACCTTCTGCAGTTTGAAGATACAGTCTATTCAGTGTGTGGTGTTCTGGGAAAGCTAGACAGCAAAAAGTTGAAAAAAACTGGTTATATAGAGCGAGCGCTTAGAGGCATTTGCTTAAGTAAAAGCATCACTGAAATCTGGGCATAAACATTTTCCAGGATGCATACAAGACACTTTGTTTTATGGCTTCCTGGCAGCTTATTCTAAAATCTAAATAAAACCGTAAGTGTGAGAAGGGTCATCAAGGGTCACCGTGATGGAAATAGGCTTTAAGAGGATGTGTGTGTATGTCACAAAGCAGCTTTCAAAGACATACATCACAAACACACACACCACTCTCATCTAGAAAGCAAACATACCCACCTCACAACCATAAACAAACTTGGTGCAGATACACCCACAACAAGCTAACGTGCACCCACGCAAACATAATAAAATACATAAAACCATCATAAACAAAATATATATTAAATAAACATATCACATTACATTGTAGCGCACACACGCAAAAATGCTGCATACACGGAAACACGCAAGCACACAAATGCATACAATGTGACACACGCAGATACACGCCCTTATCAGTCTTAGCACCATAAAGACCATCAGTCCTGGATCCGCAGCTGGCTGTTCCTCTCTCTCACCCATCGGGGTAGCCATCGGAGCACACGCCTCACCTGAGTAATGTGCAACATGTGATAAACAGCCTCCAAACAGTACGTTCATTCCTAAAGCCACAACGAGCCGCCATCATGAAAAGGCTACCGCTTTGAGTGCATTCACAGCACGCTGGGTTCCTGCTGTCACGCTGCAGTCGGCACCGCCTGAAAGTGGCTCAATCAGAGCTGCCCTCCAGCAACCATGTGACTCAGGGTCTGTATGTCTGCAGAGGGGCAGGAAGGTCTACCTGTTCCATGTGGGAATCAGGTGATAAAGATGCCTTTTCACCATAGATTTAAACACTCTTCTAGCTGTATTACTTTTCTAATTAAATATGTATGTCCTTGCACATGGAGACAATAACTAGATTGGTTTATATGTGAAGGCAAATATAAATAATTGATTTGCATGTGTCATTTAACCCATACCAATTCCTCTGAGATACAGTCAAGGTGATAGACTTTATTTTAGCAGGCAGTCATACATCTTCCTTTACAAGCACAAAGACCTTAAGAACGTTTCCTGATAGACACACCATGACATTCAGTAGCATCAAGGTTATCTGAATCATCAGCAGTTGTACAAACTGGTATGAGTTCTGAATGTTCCCACACAATTGCTAAGCCACGCCTCCAGCTCCTCAATCCCCACCCCTCTTCTCAGTAATGAGTCCTGAGTGAGGGCTGCCACCTTCACTTAGGCCGTCTCTTGAGTGATCCCCTCCAATTTAGTGAAGTACTGCGGTTGGCTTGTAATTGCCCTCTTTTGCACTTTGAGGCAATGTTCTGCTTGGTTTTCCATGGAGCTCACCACTCAGGTGTTCTGTGCAAACTCCACTGTGCCCCCTGCTGCCTGCACTGTGTTTCCTGTGTTGTGGAGTTTCTGTGCATCTCAGGCTCTTATTTACAAATGGGAAACTAATGGCCTTAAGACGGTGAGACCCTTATATAACAAGATTATGTTGCCCACAGCCAAGAGAGCAACTGCAGGTGGAGTGGCAGCCAGGAACCTGGACACGTGCCCAAAACGATGTCCTTGAGCACAGTTTAAGCCAGGAAAAGTATCTAATTAGAGCCAAGCAACTAGGCACTAAACCCCCAAAAAGCAACACATAAGCATGAGAAAATGGTTTACTTAAACATTAAATAGCAGTTTCACACCTCAACACCTCAGCACAATTTCTCTTCAGATATTTCCACAGGCATCCAAAGGTCAGTTAAAGTCCTTCACAATCATTTAAGGTCTCTGATTACTTTCCACACCTGTATGTAAAAATTTAGCATATCTATAAACAAAACAAGTTTTACAATGGCCGGCAGCAGAGACACAGATCAAGCAGGGGGATCAAAATACCTTCAATATTTTGGTTCTTCCAAAGTTCCTGTCAGTGCACTCCTGGCACAGAGCAAGGCATGTGGCAGCTCTATGAAATAATAATACAGGAAGAAGAAAAAAGTATTTTAACCAGTGACCCTGAGGTCAAACACTGTGTTTCGCAGAGTCAGCCACTCCTTTCAGGTAACCTTTCACCCCGTAGAGCATGCAAGGTTGTACAACGTGTGATGGCACAAAATCAAAGATGCCGTTCCTTAATTCGTCCATACATCAAAGTAGGAGAGAAGTATGTCTTTTGTCAGAGGGTGTATATTTGCAAACAAATGTTTTTAGATTTAAAAAATGACCCAATTCTCCCAGAGTGTCAAAGACGTGATGACTAATGCTTATGTCTAGAGGGGTGCTGTTAAGTGACTGGCTTTCTATTGCATCAAGATCAGGGATTGGTGGATCACGATTCACAGGCTATGCGATGTTTCATTAATTTTTTGAAGGTAATTTTCAAATGCAGGCAAGATAGTTTTTTGGGTCCAGGTCAGCACAAAGGAGTATATTGGAGGGTAATTTTTTGAAGGAGTATATGTAGAAAGTTTGGAATATATAGATTTGAGGACCAGTGTACAGTATATGTCTAATGGAAATGTTCTACAGAGAATCATGAGACCCACTGACAGTCAGGCTACAATCCCTGAAAGTAATATAAGTTTCATTGCCCATAGTTCAAACTGGCAAGACGTGACAGTCAAGCTAACAGAAAGCCACAGGCAGGACGTTCCCAATGCACCGCGGCTGCATGAAAATGTTGCTGCAATGCCGTAGTGTGGGGACGGCAACGCTGCCAACTGCATTTATGTTCTGCCTGTGGCCACCGTCACGCCGGGGGTCCCTTGTCGGGGCACCCTGCAAGGTTGCTGTCCGTCAAGGCACACCATAAAAAACGACAGCTCCAACCTCACCGCCTCACCTCCACCCATTTAATCGCGTCATTTGTGGAGGGGTCAAGCCGCATCTGAATGGAAGAATGGTCACGGTGGCACGAGGTCACAGCAGCAATGTTGGGCCATGATTGTTACCCGGGGTCCTCTCCGCTTATTGTGTGAGGTTTAATATCACGTCACCAGACTGTTGTATGCTTACAGCTTGCGAACAAGAAGGGAAAAAAGGGCATTTATTGCAAAAAAAAAAAAATCAATGCAGCTCCAAAATGAATGTTTTTATGTACAGCCAGAAGAAAACTGGTAGATGTATCTGAAGGTTTTTATTTATATTTTCTCTGAAGGAAAAAAAAAACATTACCTCAAAGGACCACCGTCTTATGGGTTGTATACAGGCAATTATTTGGCCATTCAGAGCCTTTGTGTACAGCAAGCTGTTATTGCTTTCCAAGAATAGACTAAATTGTCACAAGACAACAGTTTTTTCTTTCCTTTTACTGTACAAAGAGCGAGATTGAAATCACATAATAAGGTGGTGGACACCCTTTTGTGAAATGTGCTACTTCGTCAGCCTGATGCCGCTCTTGTGCTAGCGGCCTGCTGACTAAATCAAGGCAGAGCTCTATATTTAGGTGCCTGTTTCTCTGCTCGATATCCAAGGCCATTACATCACGAGCAGAGTGCAATCTCTGGGTTGGTAGCCTATCACCTCCCAGAAATAACAAAGGGCGCCAGATGCCCGCCGTAAAAATAGAAACCAGGAGGGTATTTACAGCCCACAGTGGGAATGGAACTTGGCAGAGTCAGCTCCAGATTAGCTCATCAGCATCAAGGGCCGTTTCCTCCATCCCCGCCCCCCAACCATCCCCCCTTACCCCAGGAATCACATCTTGGTGGCAAAATGAGTGAAGGTTAAGCTGGGCCCAGTGGCAGTGCCATGGTGACCACTTCATTCTCGCTGCCTAGACTGCCTTCTGCGATGCAAAGGCCACTATATTACAGGCAGCTACCTTAAACGTTCCTTCCTCCGGCAAATCACAGGCCGAGCCACAAGAATGGCTGGCTTTTGTCCATCGGCCACTGGGCTGCTCATGGAGCAACACCGTGACTGTCATGTCAACACTCCTCTTTGCTGTAAATATTTAATAAGGAGGTAAAAACATGGCTCATTTAGGTTAAGAGGTGGAGGCCGCGTTGTGAACCTTGCTCCAGCAAGGTTGACCTGATATGACACCTATGAAGGGCGTACCCCCACCTGCTTATTTTACTCATTGCTGACATTTGACTCAGTTGATCCTAGGTCATCCACTTATCATTTGCATAAATGCATGAGCTGCAGAAAGGCATTATGTTGTCATAAAATGTGGGCTGGTCCTATCTGCTGGGGGGGAGGTAATGTTCTAGTCGAAAGAGACCCCTAAATAGAGCCTAATAATATCGAGTTTTTATTCAGATTTTGGAAGCCCAGCCAACCTTCAAGAAATATGAAATGAAGTAGGCCGTACATACCTTTCATTGACTCCAGATGAATCACACAAACCCTTACTACATCCATGTACATACATTGCTCTTCAGACTGTATGCTTAGCATCCTTTAAGTACATTTTAGGCGTATGTGGTTGCAGTTTAAAGGCCATTTCTTGCATTGCGTTGTAAGAGGATGTAAAGGGATCAAAGTATATGAGAAACACATGCAATGTATGCATGCAATTTAGCAGGTCCCTTGCAGACATTTCCATATTAGTCTACTGGGCAGGCAGATGGTTACAGAATGGCCAAATTAGATCAAGTTTCTATAATAATTACAATTATATTGCAAAGTCATTGTCTGCCCCAAGCATAATTCACAGAAGTCATCTGTCTGCTACATTACACTCAGTCATAAAACTGAAGTCTGGCATCAAAACACTTGCCATTCCAGTAATGGACTAGAAATATTATGTGTTTGCTGTAATATTTACACAGGCTGCATCACACACAGCTTCATGTGAAGCAGTCATGAGCTTCAGGGTGTAAAACAAACTACTAAATACATCGAGTGACCTGATTTATCATGTAAAAGCCTTCACCTACAACAACAAAAAAAAGGGCCCTGGTGAAATGATCATCATATACCTCACTGCCATTACAGTCTGGCGATTCATTTGTATGCTGGAGGTGATTATGAACCTAAATCACCATGCAGAGATGATCATGTGCCGTGAAGGCGTCTACAGCAGTGTTAGCTTTCAGAAGATCACTTATCAGAAATGCATCGCCTTTAGTGATGCCAAAAGGCTTTGGACTTCAGTTCTGAACAGGAGAAACAAAAAAAAACCACAATTCACTTGATGTATAGATTTGTCTGTTTGTTTCTCGGGGAATTGAGTCAAAGGAAATATACTGTAACAAAAATCTCTTACACAGGCTGAAACCCAAGGCACTGGTCTTCAAAGATATTTTTGGAAAAACTTTTTTTTGTAAGTGCATGTAGGAGAAGGACCAACAAGCACCATTTCACTGATGTTTGTGGGTTTTCCTCTGATCACACTGTGCTTTCTTACCTTTTTCAGAGTCATTCAAAAAACCACAAAGTGCTAGAGAGACCACCTATATAACAGCGAAAGTTACGCTAAGTCTCCTGCTTCCTCTCCTCACCCTGTGACATTCTCAGTGTCTTGCTTCATCTCCAGGACTAGACTCAACTCCTCCGGTTCTTTTAAAATCTGCAAGGATATGAACTGGCATTTTGAAAAGGGAGGTGTGTCACCATCCTGGTGAATTTACAGCAAGCCGAAGGACAGGAGAGCCAAGTGCACACATACAAACACGTATACGTTTTGGTTAAGGTTTCATTGTGGGAACACTACTTTGATGCTCACTTTCATGAAAAGACTTGAAAAAGAATTTTCAATTAATAAAGTTTTATTATTTTCTGATTTTCCGGTTTTGCGATCTTGTAGTGCCTCTACAAGATAAGAAAAACATGTAGATAGAATTGCACAAATATACACACCAAGTGCATGTCGAAAAGCAACCACATATCCAAACTGCAGTCCGAATTCACGTCCAGATACACAGAATCTCATAAACTTTGACACCCTCAGACTGCTGGGTGGTTGCAGGGTTGGCCATCTCTAAAGGCAAGAGGCACAATCATCACTGAACTTCACTGAGGACTGTATCATTCTGGACATGAAAGACCATATACAACATGAAGAGGCAGGAGACATCAAACAGGAGAGTGTCTGTATTGTGCTAGAAAACTCCTGTTGAAGGGAGCCCTGATTTCCCCAGGGTTGCTGCCATTTCTCCTTGAACAGTTCTCAGGAGGAGGCAGACAGCTATGCCTTTCGCCCCCCTGTCCTGGTTCTCCTTCCTCCCAGAGATGTCTCATCCTTTGCTTTATGGTCACACAAAAGCGACTCTCAGATGTAACGATCGCCATTCTTCGAAATTCATCTAATTTGACAATGTGTGCTCTGGCCTGTGGATGACAAGAGAACAAAAAAAAAACAACCAAAAAAACAACAAAAAAATAGAGGGACCCCAAGGTGAAGCCGCAGACATCCCTGAGCTGGCAAACAGGAACCTTCTTGCTCTAAACATTGTAAGGGATGCCACTGTAGTTCCAGATTCAGGTATATAGGCAATGATTTATATTACCACCATATTGGTGGTTCAAATGATGCCACATTGTTCCTGAGTATTTCAGCCCCCCATGTGCTCTTAATCCCCACCAGCTCTGGCGTTTGGAGGGCTGGCCAGAACCTTGAGGCAGCTGCTCCCTAGCTAAAGGAGTCAAGCGAGGGAAACAAACAGAAGAGGCCGGGGACTTTCAGTGAGGTGAGGCCATTAGTCAAATTCGGAGGTGAATAATGTCAGCTGGGAAAAACACAGCCTACTTTAGTGATGATATCAGCATGCGGACGTGAGTGGAAGGAGCAGGCTGTGTCTGGATTTGGCCCAAGGTTTTGTATAGATTTTCATATGGGAGACCCCCCTACAGATAAAGAGATTGTGTCAAGGCATAATTTCTCTCATCCAATTCAATATGTCCTTTTTGTTTACAGAATATAATATATTAATTAAGATCATTTATTGGTTAAAAATAACCCTCCAATTAAAATATAGGCAGTGGAAAAAAATGAAATTAAAAGATGCAAAATACGTATTTCAATAACACACATTATCAACCTGTTATTGTTCCCAAGAAGACATCCACTTAATCATCTTATTTATCGCACAATGTGATTCACAACATGATAATAATAATTAAGTAACGTTATTAAAATTTAATGAGAACTTAAATGGTATCCCCACAGGCCTTTAACCTCTGTATTTTAATTAATATGCAGTAGGTGCATATTAGGATTTCAATTAGAATGGCAAGAATGGCCAAGCAATCACTGAAAGCATTTAACCCATACGCTCATGAAGAGTTTGAGGCATGGCTGCTTAATCAACCATTTAAACCCAGAATTAAGGAATGTAACGCAGGAAAGCCTCATCCGTTAGCAATTTGCTTAACACTATGAAGTGTGATGGAAATTTAAGCTTTACTTTTTAATATAGCACATTATTAATGAGGCTGGATTAGGGATAATAATGTGACTTTAAAAGAGGAAGAGGAAGGTGAGGAAGAAGGGAGATGATTAAATGAATGAAACTCTAATGGATTAAATATTGCCTCAGCAGATGCAAAGTCCTTAAAATGTGGTTAAGGGACTACATTTTTTTTTCTTGATAGAAAAATTCAGAATTACAGTGGCACGTTCCGAGGGCTGTAGGCTTGGATTCGGCCCAGATCTGTGTATGCGTGTGTATCCCCTAGGTGCTTTAATCTCTTTTGAAGGCATGCAGTTTAGGTGATCCAGGAACACTAATTTGTGCCATTTGTATGCATGTGAAAGGAGGCTCAGCATTCAACAAACAAAATTTCTGGGAAAAGAGCAAGACTCAGCTCAAATCTGGGGAGCAAGGGTAGGATGGAGGGCCAGGTTCCAAAATCTCATAAAACTGTTAGCGTATCTTGTGGTTACATGTAGGAGATGACTGACACCTGCCATCCCCCATGCTCTTTATGACACAGAAACTATGTACCTTTGGGTTCTCAGCTCGACTATCAATGGAACCCCAAATCAGCGGAAGCCACATTTCAGAATGAGCTGCTTAGGAGCCTTAGAAAATTTACAACAGGTCTCCTTCAAGATATTTACATAGTGGGCTGCTTCAGTCTCTGTTGACTTTTTCATGTTGAAATTTCAAAAAAGCTGGGTTTTAAAGATAGTCACGCTGGTGTGTGTTGCTGTCAGCTGAGGATTATGTCACCTGCTTGATTATCTGTGTACCAGACCAAGGTCCCCATGCCTCAGCCCACCGCTCTGACAGCTCTGGAATCGCACAGTGCTAACACTGACCTGTCAGCTCTCCGGCCTGGCGGAGTGCTCGACTGATAGAGATACAAAGCAAGACCTAAAACAAGATCTAGGCACATCCTCGTTCAGGCTGTTGTCACTGTGCCGGTATGATATGTTTCGCCTGGCATCTCAATCACACATCCCCTAAGTTCTTCTGAAACATACGCAGCCTTGTCAGTGACACTAATTTGTACTCGTCTGTGGAGGAAACTCTGTGGTCAGGACACACAGAAATGAGAGCACAGCTGAAACAAAACAAGCACGTGGTAAGGACTTCAGCACATACCCATATCGAAGGCGGAGTCTGGCAGAAGATACAGGCTCACTCCCAGGCTTTCGCTCATGCTGTTGCTGTGCCGACGGAGGGTTTTTAAGCGGATGGCTCAGAGTGGCATCACTTTCCAATTCAGCAGAGCACTACGGAGATGCCATTTATATGGGACGAGATGTCCACCTTGGTACGGCAAGTGGTCCGGCACGAAAAAGCACCATTGGCCTTTGTTTGATAACCCTGACAAGCCTACTCTGCTCCATAGTTTTACCTGCCAGGCTTTGGCTGTGATAGGCAGGGCCGAATCAGGTTGATCATAATCACAGCATACACTGACAATATAATCATAGCCCAAAACTGTATAAAATTCAGCGGCACTTTCTGGAACACCCTTCATCATCACCCGGAACATCATCCAGATGTTCTACGAGTCTCGTTAACCGAATTAAAGGGTTTACCTGAGCTGATGGAGACTTGTCAGCAAAGATTGCATGATCCAAATATGTGACATTTTAAATTGCACTTTCGGATAACGCACTGTATGGCGGGTTTCGGGCAACACGCGGAAAATGCTGAAGTCATGAGCAGCACAAAGGTGAGGCATGTGGCTGCTGAAATGAGTTTGATTAAAAGCATACTGCAGACGACCTGCCCCGCCCACTCCCGATTTATGAGTATCATAATATCTTCTGCAAAGTTGATTACAGATGATTGCATATTACAAAAGAGATTGGAAATTCTCTGACTGCTTTCCAAGACCTCTTTCCCATCGATGAGCCTGCTTTCTGAGCTCTGTAAATGTATTCACAATGAGCCTTTTAATACCGAGAGAAGCTAAACGGAAAAAAAACTGATAGAAAAAAACACAACTGCAGCTGGAATTATGCACAATTCCTCAGTTAGACTCCTTATTTCACACTAAAGGGAAATTACCTTGGGGTAAAGTTATTAACCTTCAAATGAGCAACATGGGAATTGAATTAATCCGTGCAGAGAGTCAAAAGATATTTACCGTTCAGAACAGTGAATTCGAATGTAAAATGCCATATATTTAATCAGCTGCAAATTCAAATATAACTTCTGCAAATTCAAATGATCCACAGTTGTTTTCTTATCTTTTTGCCTCTATACATGAACGACAACAACATACGAAAGACGCAAAAAATAATAAACTGGTTTTTGATGTCAAATTCTTTCTTGCATTTTTTTTTTTGCAGAGCCAGCTTCCTTCCGTAACAGCCTGCCATCTGGCTGAGAAGCAAGAATGGATACCTTGAAAGACCTCCTTAGTGAAGATAGGCGTTAGGAACGGTGTCACAGTAAAACCAACAGTCGCCGCCATTACCGGAGGCACAGAAAAGATAATACAATGGAAACTGTGTCTTGATCGTCACCCAGACCCGTCTTCTGTGTTGATTAATTATGATAATTATGACACACACTCTGCAAACAGAAGCTTGACAAGAACCTGAAATCATAGAATAAGCCGGATGAGGAAAGGAGGTCCAGCAGATACCGTGAACGTCATGCCCCTTGTGGTCGCTATTAAAAGTGCAGCAGAATTTGTTCCGTCCTCACCAACAAGCTGGCTTTAACGAGTCAGCCGGTGCCTGGCTGTCTCCCAGTCTCCCTTCGAGCCCATTACACGCTACGTTGCTCCTACCAGCTTGAACGGAGGACACATTAGGGTAGCGTGGTACGTCGAAGTGACTGCACCTCAGAGGAAACGGTGGGGTCAGGCAACAAAGCATGTTACCAAAAGAAGAAAAAAAACCCAGTTTGGTGTCAGTCAGACTGAAATAAACCTCAGCCTGAGCTCTCAGTCTGAGGCTGGACACAAGCTTCCTACATTCTGAGGGCAGGCAACTCAAGAACTCGTGACCGGAAAGCCTGCAGCTTCATGTCCTGGAGAGGGGAGGGGATGCTGCTGCCATCTCCTGAGCTGCTACCTGTGCGAATGGCTAAGGTGTAAACATGCTGTCACTGCACTGTGCAGTGTAAAAGTTTCTGCTAAGCAACCAAATAACTTAATCATAGGTGCACTAGGAGGTGTAGCGCTTCAACATCTGAGGGTAATCAAAAGGCCATTCGTCCATATCCCAGGCGGAGTCTAGAATTGCTGTGGGAAATATCGCAATAAATTGCGCTAACCTGCTAGATGGCGATAATAATATGGATAAAAGGCGAGTGAGCAGTAGAAGCAGTTGTAATTCCATGAGGCTTTGAGGCGTTAGCCTGGCCTTTACTGTGAAGAACAGGCTTGTGTCTCCCCCACTGACACACCAATAAACACACCATCGAAACAGTTGCAGATTTCCCTACGCCCCCTCCACTTGGCCGGAAAGTGACCGGGACAGGCTCCAGGCAGTAGGACGGAACACAGTTGAGTGAGAAAAAGCACGGCAAAGAGCCACGAACTGGCTCACGGTCGCAGTGCTCCCCAACTGCGAGCGGTTTCATTTCTGTAACGGTGCAGCATGACGCATGTTAAAGTCGCAAGGGGGAGTGAATCGGGCACATCTATTATGCACTTCATCAATCTTGGATCCTGGCATTTTGCTAGCTGAACAAATTGTCAGTTATCAAAATTCAATTTTTGAAATGACATATCGGAATTCTCAGCACAGCGTGGCACTCTTGCCCAACGCGGGTCGGAATAATGAAAACTCTCTTTAAGGACAAATGAAGTTCAGATTCTCACTATCACATGCGGCCAAATGGAGGGTGGAAGAGTCTTGACCAAAAGGGTTAACAGTTTCACAGCAATCCCATTCCAGGTTGATAAGGGTGTTTAGAAATTGATTTGCTTATGCACCATTGAGGATAAAAGGGACCATACTTTGTTTACATAACACATAAACCCTCTCCATTCCTTCCTAAAAGTCACGTAGCCAGTACCATTTAAGCCCTGCATGGGTCAACCTTGGAAGAAAAAATAAAATCATTAAAGCAGATTAGGGAGAGGATTCTTTGGGAAGCCATAACTAAATCCTTTCTCTTTAGTGTTAATGAAAGTCATCACTCATGTTTCAGTGCTCACCAAACACATACCATCCTCTCAATTCTCATGGTTCCCTATTCAAAAGCTAACATGTTTATACTTAACAATATACTACATTTCCTGTAGATTAACATTTTATAGCCTTTAAGAGGAGTTACCTTTCTGGTGCATTTAGTTTGTTTTAGAAAAAAAAAAAAGAACAACAGACATTCAGTTATTTTCCTTTATATAAAATGATTTGAACTACTATTTTGTGTGTGTAGTTTGCATGGATTTCCTTTGGTTTCTCCCACAGCTTGGGAACATGCTATTAGGTGAACCGAGATCTGGTGTGTGTGTCCAGGGTGTTCCCCTGCAACTAACAAAATCCAAGATAAAGGCGAAACGATAATTAGTAAGACAAATAATTGAATGTTAAAAACTTACACTCTTAATCTGACGTTATTTATCCTGATTTTTGGTTATACATCAAAAAAGCCTGCAATTTCAGTAAGGGTGTGTAGACTTTTTAAATCCACTGTATCATATCTGCTACATTGTTTAAGCTGGGGAAAAAAAGAATATCCATGGCGTGTATACTTACTCTGAGGCTTTCAAGATAACCATCCCATATACCGATGTGAGCTATGGCTCGACATTATTTTTAATTGAGGGAAATTTCTGTACAAAACTGGTACAGGACAGTTGTTCACCTGACATATCAGGCCAGTGAAATTTGAACAGGCAATTTTTTGACCAGCCTCTACAGGACATGAAGCCTTAAGTGAGGCTAATTTTTTGGTGGATTTGAGCTTCAGCCTTGCAGCAACTACAGGACAGACAGACCAATCTCTGGGACATTGCAGCCAATCTCATTTTATAATTCCATATAACCTTGACAATTGTTTCAAATTTATTTGATTAGTCCTGGGCTAAGCCTGATATATCAGTTTGATAAGGGTCCTGGTATCTTCTTAATTATGTGTGGTAAGCTCTGAATGTGATAAAAATATTAAGCCAAATAAACTGAGGTGATAAGTATGAAAGCATCAGCTAAAGAATTAAATGTAATCTACAAGGTTAGGAGGACAATGAAACTTGATATTTTATACCGATTTGTCAGATACTTGATACGTCTTCTTCTCAAATCGCTCAAGAAAACGATGCAACTGATTTATTGCAATCGGAAAGCTGATTTCATGGGAAAACACTGATGAAGCATGAACAAAATACCCGATGTCCATAAACACTCACCCAAAGCTGCAGTTAACAGTTAATTCTGCCTTCCAGGTCATTCGCATACTGCCCGGTTTCCAGACTACTCCAGGCATTCTGTAATTGGCAATAAAAGTACAGATGATGCCAAAAAAGAAAAAAATAAATAAAGTGAGGTGATACAAATAAGGCCTATGCTCTAGTCTGTCAGAGCAGTAAATTTCCACCATATAAAACTGAGGTTGGTAAGTACAACTGGAATTAATGAGCTGTCCGTTTGCATTATTTTATTTACCCCACATCTCCGGCATTCCTGCAGATGGTGAATCAGTCTGTGTTTATGGTAATGATACTTCAATACTCAATTTTATCACATGAAATTGATGGCATTTTACCGACCATCATACATAATACTGTATTTTCTTAATAATTGCAACAGCTTCAGTGTGATCTGGATATGAAACCAATGCCAACAAAGCCACCATTTGGACAAAAGATCATTACTTCATTGCTTCATTACTGGGTCTGCCATGACACCTTTCCAAAACATAGGCTCAGAAGAGGTGTGCTTTTAGTTCTGTAGCGCATTTTGACTTCATGGTGCTGTTGCGACTGTGACATGTTCCCTTTCTAACAAATGACGGATTAGGGGGTCAACAGCAGAGACCCATGACTTCACTACTGACAAAGCCCTTTCTTGTTTGCAAGGAGTCTAATTTTGAAGTGACGGGCAAGACGTCTTCAAGCATCGGTAGGCCATTAGGGACGTCATCTCCAGCTCTGATTTTCAAATGTTTAAATCTTCTAATCGAGAAATCACTTCCCATTTGGTCAGTCTTATTTGCGTCTAAATCCGTAATTGACATTGCTAATCCTGGCACATTTTGCATCAGAAATCTGATGAGGATTTTTCCATTAATGCTCATATCCCACTTATCTGATGGCAATTCAAGCATTATTGGATAAACTCTTGAACTAAAAAGGCTCTCAGCAGGCATTAACTCCATTAACTTTAGCTATCCAGATAGAAATTAAATCTCTATTTGATGTTTAAAATACTTTTTAATGAAACATACCTATAAGCACATATATTTGTTTTTTCCCACAATGGAACACAGGTAAATGCATGACTGGAGAAACAGCAGTAAAAAATCTGTCATGTGAGTACAAACATAAACAGGACCAAAGTTCCCAACAAAGCTTTGTTTTGCCATTCTCCAAGGCTGCACTTATTCTTACTCAAGGCATCTCTGTTGCTGAAAGGAAATGGAGAATCAATGAAACTGAATAAATACATAAACCTAATACCTATTGCTTCTGCCCCCTCCCCTGTAATTCATTGTGTAAAATTTTCCATTTACGCGTCAATGCAGCAGAGTGAAAAAGGTGTGTATGGGAAGCCTACCACTTGCTCCACTAAACTGCCCCAGTATACTGGACTTTGTCAAATCCAAATGCTAAAATGTCTTATTGTTCCAAAGAGAGCAGGTTTCATGGGCAAAAAACATTCTGAGCTACGTGTAGGGGAGCGTTATAGGAAACTCTCTCTGCATGTATGTATTAACATACCAGAACATTTAGGGTTTAGAGCAAACCAGCAGGTAACAACCTGAAAATCTTCCATTTTAAGTTGGCACATAAAGTGGTAAATTTGCCATATTTGGCTGTCTTCTTCCTCTCAGAGAAAGAAAAAAACACTGGGGTGACCTGTGCATGCGTCGTTAATTACCCAATGGTTACTTCTCTTTAAATGGGCGTTGTCATCGCCATCTGTTTCGTGATCTCACGCTGCCATGCGAATACTATATCAAGGAACAACCTAGTATAACCTCCACCTCCAGTTCATTTCGTTAAGGGGGGGGTAAATCAGTTCTAAAGACGGCCAAGATTCTCGAAGGCGCACTGAAGAAGAGCCATGGCCTCGGATCACCGCTCCATACCTAGATGCGGCTCACACGAAGATGACCGTCTTTTTGCTATGCACCCACGCCATACTGGCATGAGCGTTCCAAATTTTTTTGTTCCTCATTAAGTTAGAGACCAATGATGGATGTCATTCTCAATAAAGAAGGGATAGCTTTCAGTCTAACATATGTAGGACGTGCAGACTTATCAAAAACAAATAGACGGGTATGCGGCATCCAGGTGATTTTGTTCCCTGGTACATTAATTATTATGTTGAGGGAATCTTAAGGTTGCCCATCTGGCCTTATGACGATTGATTTGGTAACGGTGAAAATAATTTATATTAATAAATATGAATGAAATTATTTAATAATTTATTCCCTTAATTAGCTGATATACGTTATCTTTGTATCTTTTTTTATTCCTACGTGGATCAAACGCAAAAGGAAAAAATCCATGCACATTATACTATGTTAGGGTGACCATATTTCGTTTTTCAAAAAAGATGACACTGGGGGCAGGATGGTGGCATGGGACAGACGGACACCCGCACCCACTGAAAAGTGACAGTAGTAAGCAAAAGCCGAATCCAGGACACTTTTGGCGATTTAGAAATCCCGGCCGGATGCACTTTTTTAGGTCCCAAAACGAGGACACATTCGGGGAAAAGAAGACGTATGAAAACCCCCCAAGTACATGAGTATTAGTATTGTTCATTGTGAAGTACGTGCATGCGGAAGAACTGAATGTTTCCACAAGTGACAGATCTTCAGCTTTGACATGGAGCCCTAAAGACAGTTCCACCAAACTTAAACATCGTGACTGTAGCAAATGAATAATTATTGAAATTTTATATACTGTTATCGTACTTTGTGTCTGTTCGCCTCTGTTTACAATGTGGTCATTTCGCTTTTTACTTAAAACTTCTATTGAAAATGCTGCAATCATTCCTTATTCAGCAGTAAGATAACTGGTTTGTAAATAATTTTATGAAGTGGTTATCATGATTTGGGCGCTCAGCGCTTGTGCATTTGTACTGACTATCAGCACCTTATCTATAAATGTATAAGACGCAATGTTTTACCTCCAGTGTTGTACACAAACATATGAGCGACTCGTACCTTTTTAATATTCAGTAAATAGAAATCAAATCTAGTGTGAAGTCATAACGGTTAATATCAGTACCCTGCGTAATAAACTACACGACTGTCACGAACATTTACGTGGTGCGAACGGATGCATTAATCACACTCGACTGTCTTTAGCAATAGCTAAGCATTTATTCTCACATGTAACAGTCTGTAATTTAACCTAATTGAAGTAGAAATTTTTAAATTAAACTTTCATGCTAGTGCTTATGTAACATTACACAAATTAATTTATGTAATGCTTGCATGCATTTAATTTTACATAGTATATTACTTCTGTTTTTCATAAATATCCTAATTAGATCACAAATTTGAGTTAGCTCCAAACCATTAATACCGAAAAATAATGTTAATATATTTTTTTGATTTTTCACGGAGCATGGAAGTGAACTGCAGGAATAAACGTAGGCTACGCAATGTATTTTATGTAATTTCAAAACGGTCAGCCGACTGCGTCTGAAGGTCTAGTAGGAATAGCTATAGTAAAGCTATTTTCTCAGTTTTTTTTCTTTTTAAAATTGCCTGTTATAATAGTAGCAAACAGAAGTTTCCTTGACAAGTCTTTCTTATCCGTATTAAGCTTCAAGTTAATATGTTTGTATCGCTCTGCTTTCTCGCTAACCCGGGCTTGGTACATGGAAGAAACGACAGATCTGTAGATAGGTTGTGGGGAGGAGCAGCTTATCAGTAAAGCCTCTTGAAGTGTCTCTGCGTTTGTTTTCTATAACATCGTAGAGTGCATTTAATTGTTTAGCTGAGATTATTATACTGACTCAGTTTATATGGTCTAATATTTTTTATCACATTCATGAGTTTCCACAAGCAGTCATTAGTCTTTTTAGGGTAGAAGTCTGTGTTTCTGTGTTTTCTCTGAACGTAAGCACAGTATGCTACATGAAGGGCAGAGGGAGGACAACATTGTTTTTGTGGCTCATATAGAAAGATCATGTAGACTCTCATTCATTGAGTCCCTTGTTTGATAGATGCCCAACCCCCAAAGTTGAATTTGATGGATGGAGTCCCATGGTTGAGTGAACGGTCAGCTGGTGTGAAAGACACTGGCCTTGAGAAAAAGCTGCGATGTGGGGATCAAGAGGCTTGACTAATGTGGCCCTTAGTGCTGAAGCTGGCCTCGGCCCGGGTTAGCTATGGCAGCAGCTAGCAATGCGTCGGAAAACCTCAGTTTCAGCTGAGGGCAGATGAATGGATACACACAGGCTCAGCGGATTCCGGCTATCATGTTTGGAGATCAAAATGCAGACTAGCATGAAGCCCTGGACAGAATCAGCTTCTGTCGGGCTTTTCAGACATCACAATGCTTACTGTGTTCGATTTGTCATTCATATTGTTGGGCAGATCTCCTGTGAAAATCCACTTTCGATAAGGGAGGTGAATCCATCTTTATGCTTTTATAATGACAATGATTGTATTTAACTTCTTTTTGACTGTGGCTTCTTGATTTCTTGAAAATAAAAAAATGAACAAAACAGGAAATGACTGAGGTCATGTTCATGACAGAATTTCGGCCTAGTTCTGGGTTTTTGTCCAGTTCATCTGGGGATAAAAGTCCATTTCTGATACAAACAGAATGCAAGGAGAACCTCTCCGAGGTTTTTCTTGTTTTGCTTTCCATGTCTGTCTGATATTATGGCTGTGTTTGAATAAGGCAGGCAGCAGCATTCCTTTGATATTCTTTCACGTAAAAATAGCCTGATGACTGTTCGAAGCTTCAGATCAAGAGCTGACAACATCCTCATTGCAAGCAACCAGCTGCTTCTCACAGCTACCCAAAAGGTCAGTTAACCTGTTTTTTTTGGTAAGTAAATCTCCCCTTCCTTGAAACTTCTGCCATCAGTTTGTGGATTTCTAAATCCGTTACATTGTTTGGGAAAGCTCTCTTATTCTTTGCCGACTGTTGAACCAAGAAAATATAATAATATTAGAAATGTTATGCTAACTCAAATGACAAAATTCGTCACTGATACAGTAGTTTTATTATGAAACTCCTGTATATGTTATAGTCTAACTGTAATAATACAGGGGGGCATGGCGTCTTGCACCTCCAGGATTGTGGGGTTGAATCTCACCTCTGGCTCAGTGTTTGTGGAGTTTGCATGTTCTCCCCATGCTTGGCAGGTTTCCTCCAGGTACTTCAGTTTCCTCCGGCAGTCCAGAGACATGCATTGTAGACTAAATGGTATGGCTAAATTGTTCGTAGTGTGTGATTTTGTATGTGACTGTGCCCTGCGATTGGTGGGCGTCTCATCCAGGGTGTCCCCTACCTTGTGCCCTAGGCTACCTGGGATAGGCTCTAGGCCCCAGTGAGACCCTGAATTCAGATTAATTCGTTCATTCATTTTCCAAACAGTTTAATGTAATAATTCAATGCTAATGTAAAATGTTATATTAGCTTTGAACATTAAGTAATGGTAGGTGTCTTGGTGGATGTACTTTAAAGTTCTAAAAAGTCTGATCCTTATAACTTGTGCATCACCTTATATGATGCACACTGTAACAGCCGATTATCAAATTATTTGTTTTATGCTCAAGTGTAAATTCGTGATCCAGTATTCTGGCCTCAGGAAGTAATATGTAGAGTCATTATATATTCCTTTTTTGAATTCCCACTGGAAAATATGTTATGGTATAACAATAAAACCGGATTAATTTGACTGATATGATCCATCTACTGAATGATCGATCAAGGACATCTTCTTGTGTGTTTAATTTTGTTTGCACTGCTTGAGGGTAACATAAATAAAACCAGCTCTCATAACATCCCAACAAGCCATCCTAGCAGGTTCCTTGTAAACATGAAACACCTGAATCCTAACGAACACAGGGCACAATCAATTTGCTTAGACAGAGAGGCAAGCAGGTAATCAGTCAAGAGCTTCCACCTGGGCGAGCCTGAAAATGCTACAATTCCTCAGCAATTAAATGTGATGGCAGCCATTTGGCTATGGTAGGCTTGTGATAACCATTTGGAAATGCTGTGATCTCATTGGCATGGTATTGCCCATGCCGTGTAACTGAGTGCCACAGAAAATAGTTCTGACAAGGTAATTATTTTAAACTAGGTGACAAAGGCATTGAAATGTCATTTCCTTTTCCCATTTCACTGCGTTGTGTGGAGGTATGGACCTGGTTGCCTCCTGACTATTGCCACGATTGTCCTAAATGATATTAAAGACAGGTGGCTATCCTTCCAGTGCTAGACACTCTGGATCCATTCAGGCAGTGCCACAATGGCATGACACCAAGCAGGACTGGCTAACCAAATTAAAAAGAGCACTACGGAAAATGGAAATCAAACATGAGATCCACGGGCAGCCAGCCCAGCAGGATATTAGTATTCATGGACGGAGACGAGAAGGAAGTGTGAGGTGGGAGAAGAGGTTACAATATTAAACTCAATAAACTCTGATTTCTTCACCAGCACTGCTGTACGCTTCCCCCGTCTCCTGTTCCCTCCTCATTAATATTAATGATCATATATTTGGTTTAAAACCCATAGCTGTCAAAACCCAGTCTGTGTTCTATGGCTATGCTTCTGCTACTCTTGCCCCTACTATTACCACAGCCTGTAATATATTAGTACTTAACTGCTATAGAAGTACATAAGTATTTGTAATAGGAGAAGCAACAATAGTGATAGAATTGCTTTGAATGCTACAGCTCTACGAGTATGAGGGGTCTACAGATCATTTCCTTGCCGTTGTGGCCAGGTGAATGTGTTCTAGCGTCAAGATTTACCCCTATTGTTCTTGTGTTCATGGATTACAGTGTGGGGAGGTGTGGTTGGAGGAGGACATGGACCCACATGACTGAATTGCAGATCACGGACAACACTGCAGACGCCCCTTGAGTTCATCCAACAGCCGCTTCTTGCACACCCAGCGCACGGCCGCCTCACTGTGCATGCCACCCCCACCCGTTGCCATCTGTTGGTGAATAACCTTCTGGATCCCTCCATACTGCTGACATACCTGTGCCTGCCATCTCAGATAGAGCTGGTGGACAGAAACCAGCATGCCATCGCACACAGCGGCCAAGAGGGGCACTGCTGCCCCTGCAGGGACATGGTCAAGCAAGGGGTCTGCTGTGGTTCTAAAACTCCAGTGTTTGCCATGTGTCTCTACAGGTGGGGGCTTAACTCAGCACTAAAGCATTTTCTGCCGGCCTAGCTCACCCTGGTGTCGGGCTGGTGTTCCATGTTGGAGCCGAGCCTGATAGGATGCAGAGCTTCCTGTTCTCCGACACACTGTGACACCCTGGCCAGGGTGCACCCTGCATCATCTCGGATTCCATGAGTGTGTCATGTTGCACTTCGGACTTTCTGGACAGCCCAGAACACACTGTAGGTCCTCATACAGCAAAGGTCCACCTACTGCTGACAGTGTCATTCCATCACTGCCTTGACCATCTGTTCCTCAATAAACACTGTAGTGTTGCATTCCAACTCTTCATGGCTGTTCATTTTGTTTACCAGTGTAGACTGTGTCTTCTGAATCTGTCTTAGATAGTGACATACACATTGTTGGTCAGAGAGGTACCAATTCCAAGCCTTGTCAGGTAATAATGCAATCATGATTCAATGTGCTGGAGTATAGAAATTAATTATAGAAATTAGTCTGCATCCCCTTCAGCATGATGAAACATTAGATATGATATATAAATAGTCCAATTCTATGCCATAATGATGATATGTGAGTAAAATAATTACCTTTGAATACAATGTACTATGATAAAAAAATTCAACTGCTGGGATCCACAAAATGTTACAGGGTTTCACTCAAATTTAGTGTTACATGGGCACAGAAAATAATTTCTGACTGAAAAACAGCAATGAATATAGCTGAAATAATTTAATGCACCCTGTAATTAAAGGCTTTTATGAAATTTTGAGAAATTAAACATTTCCTCCTTTTGTCTTTGATTAAAGTTTAAGAAAAGGAACAGTTAGTTTAATTTGTTATAAATGAATAATTGGGTCCATTAAAAAAATTTAAATGGCACAACTTCTAATTTTCATGCTCAAACAAACATGCCCAGTAATGCAGGTTGATACATAGTGTTGTGCTTGAGCATGCTGGTCTGTGACTGTATGAATGTTTAAGTGATTCTACTGATTGGCAAATGGCTGTTTGAGTGATGTTGCTTGTTTGTGATGTGCTGTTTGAATGATGCTGCTTGGTGATTGGCTGTGTGCTTGCGTGATGCTCTCATAGTGATACCATGCATTCAAGCAGCCAGTCAACACACACTGAAAGGCAGCACTGCAGTCATATTACACCGTTAAATTGTTACATATTTTCATTTGCTTACTGAAGCCTGCTAAACTATTCCCACTTTACATTTGGGTAGGGACAAGAATTTCAGGCACTGGAGGCTAGAAATGGGCAGCTGCATAATAATGACACTGACATAATTACATTATTATACAATAAGATTGCATAATAGTATTTTTAGTATTATTATGCTTAATAGACATTATATATTCATTTAACAGGGGGAGCTTAACCCAAAGACTTGCACAAAGTGACCTCTAAGTTTGATACATCTAGCCATGCATCTTCTAAAAGGCTTATCCATTACAGGCCTACAGGAGGAACAGGACACAATGTCGGTGAGATTACTGAATTTGGATGCCAGTGACTTTTAAACAGTAACTTGAAATTCTGTACTTTGTAAGGGTGTATAGATAGGTATTTATAAACCCAAAAGGCTTAGGGGTAAAACAGCAAAGCTTACTGGATTTAAAACCTATAACCTTACACCCTCAAGTGCAGGTCCTTGGCGGTTGTGCTACCAGCCTCCTGAAGTTAACTCAGTAGCATTTCAAACTGGCTAGGCCACATACATGTAAATGGAAAACCCCAACTCTCAGAGCATGAGCAATTCTCCAGGACTAACACCAGATCAGGGCATCATTGGTGCCTGGTTGCAAAACTTTGACGAAACCAACTAGACTAGCCATGCTCTTGAAGTATTTTGATTCTGACTGTAGATAAAAAAAAAATGCCGTCCCTATCTCATGTGCCCATTTAGCAGGCAGACTCTTTCCAGCGTATTGCTTTTACCGTTTAATAAATGCCTTCGTTTCATACCCAGAAGGGATTTTTTGGGTGCTTGTCAGATAAAGGCTGACCCTGATGATGAGTTCTCCTTCCCGACACGGTCAAAGTCTGTTTACTCTTGGAGTCAAATTCAGTCATCTCTTCCCTCAATCTGTCAGAAAGCGTGAAAGAATTTTTAAATGAATTTCCCCCCTCATTATATTCTTTTCCTTCACATCCATATTGTGCCATTTGAAAGCTGACTGATATTTTTTGGACGACGTTATGGGCAAATGACCTTTTCTAATAACAAAAAAGAAAGTGTTGAAGCGTAGAGTGACTGTGGTGTTACTTGACACTCAGTATTATTCGGGATTTTCCCTGACAATAATTTAACAAGGCGTAGCTCAGTCATGTCAGTGTTAAGTTCAGGATCAGTTGTTCTGCTCCTTCCCCTTTCATGCCTCTAATTGTTTTTGACACTTGAACTGTTTAACATGTGCAAATCAGAACCTTCACAAACACTGCCTTTCGTCAGAGGTGGGGCTGCTCCAGAAAAAGCAGCCAGCGATTGACATGCATGACACAAACATGTCTAAATTTGGGAACATCTTGTGATAAAATGGCTACGCTTTAATGCTTTTCAATTTCTCCTTCTCTTACATTTATCAAATCCATTTTAAGTGTATACTGGGGCATATATTTTGTCCGCAGCTGTGACAGCTCCTGAGACATAAGAATGATCCAGCCACTGTGAATGACTAACCTGTGGCGTGCTCGGAAGACATTTAAAAGTCGGTTGATGTGGTAGAATTTGGTCCGTGCCACTGGAGCCAGCCCAAAGTCCATTTACCGCTCGACAGGAAGATGCATGGTGAGCTACATTAACAGAAATTAATGATTTATGACTTATGATTCCTATGAATGGTGGGAAAGGGCTGTCTGAGTGATGACTGGTATGCTCTCGTCATTTGTCAATCAATAATCCCCCTCATCCATGAGCTCGGAATGCCAGTGATAACCGATGACTTTTGGTAATATGAACAGGAAAATACGGTAACGGCAGTGGGGCAGTGTGGTGCAGGGGTGACTCTGCTTGATGACTGTGAAAACGTGCGAAGGGTTTATGGAGAGCACACTGGTGCATGCTGCCTGCGATGGTGCCCACAGTCGCTGATGACGAATGCTCAGTGAGATGGGCCGTGCTGCAGGGGTCAAAGAAGTGCAAGAATTGCTTCCTTCTCAAATGTAAAGAGGCTCTGCAGAATGGAAGTGAAACCAAGGCGAGGCGTGTGGACACCCATAACATATATATGACAAATGATTGACAGGCACACTATGGATACCTAGGAGAGATACATGACTGATAGGGAACAGAGCCTTGTGACAGATACAGGATGGAGAGCTGGAACAGATTTATAACAGATAGCCCTGATTGTTACATGATGGATACTTACAAAAGACACACGCCACAGATACAGGATAAATACCTTTGACAGCTCTTACAGGACACCACGGCCAGGTCACCCCTGATTTGCAACAAGTGACATCACCAAGAATCCAGCAGCTTATCCGAGCTTTGTGGGCCAGACAATCTGCAATATACTTATATCAGATGATAGCAGACATTTTACACCTAGCATTTGGTTGATAAAGGTTGTGCAATTTCTTGGGCCCTGTGTTAAATACTCCAGCAGAAGGAAGTGATTCTCCTCCCCGCATAGGTCTCCACACTAAACATAGATAAATGAAAAAAGTGAAATAAAAATAAAAGCCTTTATTCATTTCCCAAAGCAAAAAATAAAATTATACGATTGATTCCTTAAAATGATAACTTGTCATTTCAAACCAAGAAAAAAGGGCTGGCTAAGATGAGAAATCCCCTCCCCTCATCCGACAAGCCTGAAATATAGTCTATATTGGTTAACCAAAAGGAACACATACATTTTCTACATTAGAAGAATTCCCATTATTTTTCTCTCAGCCATGAAAATCAATTCTGAAATGATTGCATTCAGGGTAAAAAAAAAATAAAGAAAAATAAAAAAAGTTGATGTGCCTTTGGTTGGTCAAATGGATAGAAGCATACATTCTATTTTTTCCATTTTGAAATCCTCAGAGGAAAAACTCTAATAGGAAAGGCTACCTTTGTGTTTCCGTCTACCTCTAACAGCAGCTCTAAGCCCTGCAGTTGTTCAGGTTATTTCCCTCTTCAGTTGCTCCCGGGCCCGTCCTTACTACTGTAACTGTGTGCTTCTCGC
>JAACJT020000013.1:7545436-7572075 GCA_009936485.2 Gymnarchus niloticus | reverse complement strand
TCAGCATCCTTCTCCCAATATACCCAGCATCTCTCCTCTGCAGATGTCCAAACCAACGCAATCTCGCCTCTCTGACTCTGTCTCCAAACCGTCCAACCTGAGCTCACCCTCTAATATACTCATTCCTAATCCTGTCCATCTTCGTCACACCCAGTGCAAATCTCAATATCTTTAACTCTGCCACCTCCAGCTCCGCCTCCTGTCTTTTCGTCAGTGCCACCGTCTCCAGCCCATATAACATAGCTGGCTTCACTACTGTGTTGTAGACCTTACCTTTCACTCTTACTGGTACCTGTCTGTCACAAATCAATACAGTAGAAAATACATCTCAGTAGTTTTTAAAAATATTTTTCCAATAAAAATAAAAATTCAGAGCACTTCATACATAAAAGAGTATATAAAATATATATGTTAATACTATCATGACAGTGCCTGAGGGACCTACATGTGACTTTCACTCTGGCTGATTGACACATGGCCATGCATGATAAGTTCACCTGTTGGATCTGGTGTTTCAGTGGTCAGTGCATGGTGGCAAACTCGGCCCATAATGCTGCAAGGCTGATTAGGCCAGCTGTAAATACCTTTCCAACGTCTTTGAATGGGGTTCTACTGCCTCACTCACTAACTGTAGCTATCCCCGCCAGCCCTCTCATCATCACGGATGATCACCCGTTGTTTTCTTGCAGGATATCATGATCTTTATATCTCTCTCTTCCCTACTATCCAGACAAACCTGGCAGTGAATGAGGATGCAGGTATCCATCTCCAGCCACCTTGAGAGTCTTGAACCTCCTCCTCCAAGCCCATCGCCAACTAAATTCATCCTCCTTCCCCCATACTTACTCCCTACTCCTTGCTTCCCCCTGGTGGTGTGGAATAAAACTTTCCTATCTGGGGCCAATGCTTGTGAAATCACTGTTGCCAGAGTGTGCCTATGCTCACAATATTTATTACAGTAAACTTTCACTTGAACCAGATTTTGATAGATTTCCATTGTCTTGGCACTGAAACAAGATTGGGCTTGTCGATGTAACATTTGTCTTTTACAGAACAATGCAATAAAAGTAGAATCAGACATCTGCTGTGCATTATAACATTTCAGTATGTCCAAATAACTCAATGCTCAAAACTAGGTCAGTTGCAAGGGTGGGGGTGGCGGTGGGGGGGCAGTCATAACAGATTCAAGGTGTCTACCTTGACAGCTTGTCAAGGTGCAATTTATTTCCAAGCATCTTAAAATTTTTCACTAAACCCAAAATATGAAGCTGAGTGTGCTTAGATGATAGATGGGAAAAAAGTAAGGTGCTTTTCTGAATGCTTTTCTGAATGAGTGATCGGGGCTAAAGAGTTGTCATTCGAGTCGCAGAACTGGCGGGGTCACAACGCAAGATATGTTTGATATTTATTAAAATGCTGAGTTCATGCTTTGCTAATTATTTTTGCTATTCTAGTCAATAAACTGGCACGGAGGGGAAAATCACACAGCAATTCATTACGTCAACCCCTTTCACAGTGACTCAATCAATTACCACTTATCAAAAATGTAAAGTTAAGTTAAAATTAAACAGCACACTCTCTAATTACGGGTCGTCTCATTTTACTGAGTCACTCAATACTTCAGATCCTCTCCCCTCCACCAGATGTCCTCACATATTGTTTATTTTGTATGGATGATTTCATTTTAATATTAAAACTCATAATTAGAAAAGCTACAGTTGTAATAAAATTTAATTGTCACAGCATCATTTTTGGAAGGCGTCGGGCTTTTCAAATAAGTGTGAGCTCTGTTTTTAATTTTACAAAAGGAAACAAGCTTACATCACAAATGAACAATAGAAAGTAATAATGTACATAGGTTCAACCGTAAATTATGCGAGCATGTTCTAAAATGTACGTGAAAGTCTAAAATTACCGATAATAATATCTATAATCCATAAATGCAGGAATAATTCTGGAATTTCTGCCTATTTCATTGGCTCATAAATGGAAGCTATTTTCATTTGAAGAAAATTCAATTCAAATAAGCCTACCCCCCACTGCACAAAAAAATCTGTGCTATTGTTTCCAACTAAAGAATTAGATGCTTGTATCAGAAAACATATTAACAACATGTATGTGATGTTATTCTTATATAGTTGTGTCTTTTATTGTTTAAAAACACCCCTTTGTTTTCCTAAGGTCAAAGTTCATGTGATATTTTTCTTAACTGTAATATAGTTTTAGGCCATATAACCACTATGACATCGCTGTAGATATATGAGATGACAGGATTAGCATTGCCCTCATCACGGAGTTTGAGTAAAGCAAAGTAAAGCGAAGCCCAAGTGCATTTTGCTGGGTCACCTCCATCTCGTGCGTCACACCTGCCAAAGCTGCGAAAAGGCCAGGAAAAGATGCTGATGCAGATCCTCACTACCAGAAGCAATCAATCAAGTCAGAAGCACAAGTACACAGCTATGATCCATTTGACAGAGTCATACCAGACGGGTCCAAAACTTCGCAGTTTAATACTCAATATATTACAGACTTTCATACACCTCCTTTAAAAATTACCTGTATTGCAGCATATAATTTTCGGTTTGGGGATTTATGAAATATATTACAGTTTGATCATCCCGTACAGTGTGTACCCCAGCTTTGTGCCCTGTGCTGCCTGGAATAGAACTCACCTCCCCCCCAACCCTGACTGGATTAAACGTTAGAAGATGAATGTATGGAAGGGTGTATGCATGGTGGGTGGATGGATGGATGTTTATACTTCGATGCACATATGTAGTGAAACACTTGTAGGAGGTAGTTAAGTGGCAGTGAAACACAATTTTATAGAATTTGAAGCATAAATAGACCCACACTTCTTGGTATATAGGCAAAGCCACCATTGGTGCTGTACATTACGATCACAGACAGCCAAATTAAGGCAGAGACCAATTAGGGAAGGTTTAAAATTGCTTAAAAACAATAAATTCTGCTAATTCATGCTAATTCTGCCTTCTATTTGCAGACCTGTTCTGTAGTGTAGTTGTGGTAATTAGTAAATCTGTACAGAAGCATTTGATTTCCAACAATCAGAACCAGATGTAAACAAACTTGCCAAAAAAGAAGAGGAGGAGTATTTGTAAATTTGCATTGCTGAAATGTTCAGAGAAGTTCAACCGGTATGCTAATTAAACTCCATTTTCCTCTTATTGCTAAAGGAGGCCCCCAGCGAGCAACAAGTCTTTCGGAATCTCTGAACGGCCAATCTGCCAGGTGACGTCTTTAGCTCTCATTATGGCAATTAGGTCAGCGAGGAGCAGCGGGCTTGTAATGAAGACAGAAACATTGCTTTTGTTGGTTAGCAGTTGCTAGGGAAACATTTATGCAGACTGGTATCAGGCACTCTGTGGTACTTTACTGCTCACAAGATTTAAGTCATTTACACAAAGGTCCCCGGCATTAGGGAATAATTATACATGCTACTCGTATTCAGGCACACGCTGCAGGTGTATGTATAGGTGTCATTATACCTGCCCATGACGGTAAACATATCCTTAATAATACCAACAATTAGAAGGCTGGCATTTTCCTAAACAAACAGGATTCATCATTCAATGATGCTTTGTCACACCCCAGGAAACCTGAGATCACCGCAAGAGTTAACGTCACACCACGTCACCAGAGCAAATGATCCGCGTTATCCCAGTCAGGTGCTCTTGGCCTGGGGAACACTGCAGAAGGTAATCTTCTACCTCCAGTGGTCACTGCAATGTGTGCCACTGATGAGCGGTGATCAAAGGGCACGTTTTATATGGAGGCCTTTTAAAATGCTTTTAACGCTCAGCACATTTTCCCCGGAAGAAGAAACAGCACAGGTGTGGCCTTTAGCATCTATGGGGGTGGCTTACACCATGCTGGGGCCACGGTAACCTTCTGTTTCACGTTATGGTCTGCATAATCGTTCGTTTCGGCATGTTTAAAAATAAATTAAGACAAAGAGGTGCCATTGGGAATCTGCATGCATGCACCCGGCACGCCACCACCGCTTTGCCAGGTGTGTTGCAAAGCCATTGCTATTTAAGCATCCAAGCATGTTGTGCTTGGGTGTGACGGGTGTAGGTAGGGAGCCTGGAGATGTGGCATTCGTCACACTGGCTGATTTACTCAGGAACAGCGTTCGTGGCTAATGCTAATTCAAGTGACACAAGCTGAAGCTTTGGCCACCTTCCAGGAGGCCAAATTTGGGCCAGCCCAAGGAGGTCTTTGGAGGAGGATCGGAAAGTTAGCTGGACCAATGCTGGGACATTAGGATGACGATGCCAAGCCTGGTAGAGAAGCACGTCCTCGGGTGTGACACGGAAATGCATTTTTAACCACCATGATACAGCAAAAATGTGTAGCATGGAGCATCTGTTAAAGTGTAACAGCTTGCGCTCCTCAGCAAGAGCGTGTATTTGGGATATTTTTAGACACAAGCTCCATCATTTATATTTCCACTGATAATGAATGAGTCCTTGGTGGGATATCTCACTCTCTGTACTGTCTATATGATGAGGCCTGCGGCATGTTATGTTCCATTATGATAAACAACTCATGGGTACACATTTAGGAAACAAATTACGTCCGACGCATAATTACTCCGTGTGAAGTAAATTTTAAACAAATTGGCCTTCAAGAGCAAGTTAAAACCAATGTTAAAATAGGGTTAATTGAATTTTAAGCCTTGTCACAGCAGATTACGATGCTCATAAAATAGTGCTTTAATTATGTTATTACCATGTGGATTAATGCATAGCATTTTAAAGAGTAATTACAGTTTGGATACTGGTGCATGTCTCCCATCATCTGTATTTGAAGAACTATGGTTACAGTCTTATGTCTTCTGAAAGGCCAAAAATGTTTGCAAAACAACTGGGTCTGGTCTGAATTGTGTTAAGACCTTGTTTGGTTCTTATGTGTCACAAAACATCTTCAGGCTCAGTTGAATGAGTGTCATCTGACCACAGAAGTCCTGATTACAGCACCCGATTATCAACACAGTACACACATTCATAAAAAAGAACTGTTTTCTCATTTTATCTCCATTTGTTTCTACTAAAAAGTTGCATAAATTGCTTTAATGCCATCCTGTCGACTCTCTGATACCTTAATGACTACACGCATTAAGACACAAGTAGATGCTGGAGCTAACAGTGCATGCTGGGATTGGATTACAGCACATACCCAAAGTCCTTCTGATAAATGGTACTCTGCCTGTCTCTCTTACCACCTTCCTGATATTTTTGACATCTTAACGGCATCAATAGATGCCGTCTCATTCCCAGGTCCTGAAGTGCACACATGGCAGAAACAGTAACAGAAAGCTACCGGCTTCAAGGGTCACACCAAACAACTCCTCTGGGCAACCTCCCTCATAAACTTCTCTGCTCCAGATGCCGCCAGACATGTGCCATTTGGGCTGTCAGACTAACCCTAACAGGAAGGGGTTAAAACCTTCGTAGAAGTTCCGACATTCATCATCAGTGAGGAGCCAAGGACGAATCTGAAGTAAGAAAACAGTTTTCTGCTTTGACTGCAGGTTTAGGACATAGACATTTATTTAGACAGTATCCAGCAGTGCATTTCCATTTAAGGAAGAAACTCTAAAAAGACAAGCCACGACTCTGTTGTAGAGACACCGGCTGTGGTCTCCAACCACACTTGGAAGGCTACAGCGCCTAGGGCATCAGTTAGAAATAGGTAAAAATAGTCCACCGTGGGGAGACAAGAAACACACGATAATTAGCTGAATCAGCACACCCTGATTTCTTGTGTGATTTGTTGACAACTCTTATACCCGCATTGCCTAAAGCCACTCTTTATGCCAGTTGGTCTCATTCAAATCTCATGTTGGCACAGTATTGAAGTCACATGTTTGTACTTCTTACATGAATATTGCTAAGCTCAGGTGATTTCTCACTATTTAACATACTGAGAAACTTACACCTGCTTTTGCATGCAGGATTCCTGCAATGTACTACTGTTAGGAAGTATGCACCACACATTGAAGACCCTAATTGCGTCTTCAGACTGCAACAGCTAAAATTGCTAGTAGGAGCAGAATGTTTGAGCGTATAACCCCAGTTCTTTCTTCCGTTCCCTGGCTTCCGGTCAGGTAGAGGACTGACTTTATAGTTTGTCTTCTTACACTTAAAAGTGAAGCACCAGGCTACGTGGTCAAACTGATTGTCTACGGTCCAAACCATTTGCTTAAATCACAGCATGCAGGTCTCTTTCTCATCCTAAGATGGAGTTACTGTTGACATTTAAGTCTTTAATTTTTAGGGTCCCTAAATTATGGAACTGTCTCCCAGCCTGTGTATGGAATGCCATGTTTTAGACTCTAAGACACGACTGAAGACCTGCTACTCTAGTGTAGCTAACGCTCACTTTATAACAACACAGTAATGATGGGCGCTGGCGTTGCTATATACGCTCTTGGATGTGTTTTTACTCGCACAGGCACAAGTGTGACATCGTCGATGCGATCTGAAAGCCAGAGGAATTTACCCAGAGCAGCGTGAACAACTGACTTGCAGATGATGAAAGCGACCACAGTTTACACCTTGGATCTATAATGGTAACTATATTGCCAACAAGCCTTGGTGGCCAGCTCAGTTCAGACTCTCGGCTAATTTTTACTCCTTGATGAGGAGGTTCTGGTTCCTCTCTACCATTGTATTTTGCCGTTTTTCCTTTTTCATAAAAGTATATTGCAATTGCCACACACTCCTGTTAAGTACTGCGTCATGAAAGGCACTATAAAAACAAAACAACTCAATTGCTTGCAGGGGCTATGGAGGTCAAAACGTCACCATGACAGATTAACAGCTAAGGGTGGAGGCTTTAATATTCTACATGTTCATAATCCTGAGATTCAAAGCACAGATTTCTTCTCAAGCTGGTCCAAGAATACAAACTGGTATCACTATCAACATCCAGTAGTGACAGCTGTATGATGACTGAAGTATTTAGTGACACTCATAGATGCCCTTTAGCCACCTCTGAAAACAAATTTAACCTTTTAAATAGTTTAACAGTCTTTTAAAATTTCCATGTCAAGTATAGACTGACATCCCATACAAAGATATACCCTACTTTGTTGCCAGACACCTAGCAGTGGTGCAAAAACTAACATCCACAAGAAGACTCTGATGCCAGGCATTTTTTTCCCAGAATTCAGTGACCATCAAAGTGCAACCAACTAAATAATAACAGAACCAAAAATAGCTAACTAAAGAGGGAAAAAATACCTATTTACTAGCAACATAACCACAAATAAACCACACTTCAGTCATGTGCACTGCCATACTCAAGTTCCTTCTTCACTCCTCCTCTCTCAACTGGCTCAATGCTCTCCTTTAAATAGGAAGTCAGTTGATTGGAACAAACCATGAGACTACCAACTAAGAAATCAATTATCTCCAAATAAACAAATATCATGTTTCAGTTTATATCCTTACTTCTTAATATATTTTAAAAATATATTTTTAGGTATATTTTCTGTTTTCTTTTAAAAAACCCATTAAACTAAACCACTCCCACCATCACCTTCTTAGGACCACAAATTTCCCATTACCATTTGACCAACCGCCTCCCCCCCAAACTACATATCCCAGAAGCCATGTTGGCTCCCAGAAAGAAAACAGGTATAATTCCTCTTCACAAACAATTAACACTATTACATTAAAATGTATACAATTCACAGAAGCGCTGATTTTGCAGTGGGGGAAACGTCCATAGTTGGTTGGGTACATGCAATAAAAAAAATTAAAACAATCCAATGTATATCTGTGTCTGGGTACATATTCATTTAAAAAAAAATCCACAAAATGGGCCATAGCAATGTTACATGCTTCTTTTGACAGACTCCAGGCTCACCATAGCCCTCGACTGGATAAATGGAATCAGATGACGTAAGGATGGATGGATGAATGGATATGGATATATACTAAATATATCATCATGGTGAACTAGCTACCTCTTTCTCTTAACATCCAGACTTCATTTTTTAGCCACCTGAAATTTAGTCAGCATTGTCAATGTCAAGGTCTGCCAGGAACCTAGGGGTAATGATAGATGACCAACTATCCTTTGTTGATCATATTGCAGCAATCTCCCAGTCTTGCAGATTTGCTCAGAATAACATCAGGAAGATCAGACTTATTTGTCAAAATATGCAACTCAGCTACTAGTCCAGGCATTTGTCATCTCAAAATTAGCTGCTGTAACTCATTACTGGCAGGGCTACCAGCTTGTGTTATTATACCACTACAGATGATTCAAGATGCCTCAGCAGGTCCAGTATTAAATTAGCTAGGATCCTCTCATATTAGATGTCTCCTTGTCTCTCTTCACCAGCTGTCTATAGGTGCTCATATCAAGTTCAAGTCCTTGGAGCACACTTTCAAAGCTATTAATGGAATGGCACCGACCTCAACTGAATCACTCAAGACCTACATTCCCATCTCACCCTCTTCTGTTAGTGAACCAACATTGCTGGGTGATTCCCTCTCCCTGTGAGAAATCACACTCTAGATGTTTCTTGTCAGTGGCTCCTTGATGGTGGAACAAACTACCCACCCACATCCAGTCAGCATAGTCCCTCTCAATCTTCAAAAAATGCCTCAAAACCTCTCTCTCCCAAGAACACCTCTGCTAGCTCACCTAACCACTGACCTTATCCATCACTGGCCATTGCTTGTTTCTGTTCTTTTATTTTGCATGTGTTTACTAGGACCATAGTCCTCATGGTGTTTACTTTGAAAGGCTCTTCTGTTAGGTTTTTAAAATGTTGTGTTGCATATTGTTTTAGGTCTTGCTCCAATGCTAACTTGTTTGCTACTGGATGCTCAGGCCAGCTGCACTTGTACTCAAGCTCCTTAACTGCTGCATGATTGTCTTGTTTTTGCATAGCTGTACGTCAGTTAGGACAATAGTCTCTGTCCAATAAATAAACATTTCACATTGAGCCCTGCAGGGTGAAAACATGCATCATAGATCTTTTCATGTTAGGCCTGCTGAATTCTTGCTTCACCCATGAAAGTAAGGAAACATTCAGAACAAAAATGCACCTTCAACAATGTTTGCATTTTACCATTAAGTAGTCAATGATTCATTGCAGGCTGTCATTTGTTTCAAAGGGCAAAGGGTACCAGTTTTACGGGAATCTCCCACATTTACTTAAGCCCCTCAAGAAGCAGAAAATTTGTTTTAAATTTGTTTCATCTGAACAGAAAAACTGTTTACTTTTAAATGAATTTCAGTTGAGCTATCCCTCAACAGTTCAGCTAACACTAATTAATTATATGTTCGGCAGGAATGAAAACCAATATGTGCCATGGGTAGTGATGGTCAGATTAAGAAAATCCCCACTCTGTTTATCTTCACCAGGAGTGTATTGCATGCTGTTATCTACTGCAAACCTGAGATAAAGCATGTTGGACATTTTTTAAATGTTTAGCTACTCAACCTTGTTCCTGGGAGCCCTAAACAACGACTGTGAGATACAAACATGCCCCCCCACCCCAATCACACAAAATTTGTCAAGGCACTCACACAAAATCTTCCCCCCAAAAATTTTTTATCACCACAACCCCCACCCCCGCTCCCACATGGAAATTTAGCATCAGCATCCACCCGGCATTGATGTAGAACAAAATTTGTGTCATCCAGTCAAAACAAGCACAGTTAGAACAATTCAGCTGATCACCTACCATCCCCAATGCTGATGGGGCACTCTATGATCACATGACAACTTCACTTTTTTGAAACTACTTTTCCATAACAATACAAAGCAGTACAGTCATTCTGGTTAATTTTCAACAGACAGGCACTATTGCAACATTCAATTTGTTCATATTCTCTAAATGTCTTGCTGTCATTCTACTCTTAGATACAGCTAAAGCACAGCTATGCCTTGAAGCATTTGTGGGCCAACTCAAGAAGGTCCTGGAAGAAGGTCAGAAGGTTAGTTAGCCTGTTAGGGAGCCAGATGCTGTGAAAAAATGGTTAAATCATCTATGCATTATTTTTCCTGGGGGCTTTTGGACAGCAAGCATGTCAAGAACCTCTGCCATCCAGGCACCTCCAAGGCCAGATCAGCAACAAGGCTGTGGCTGACAGCATCATTAGGGTAAACCAGATCTCAACTGAAGTTCATTTATTTAAACTCATTTTCATTTATCACTAATTTGTTTGATCCCAACGTTCCTTTGTCTTCTTTTTTTTTCCTTTCTTCAAATAGGTATGAACATCTTTGGCACATACAGAATAATTAATGCCATTTCTGCTGAGGATGCACACCAGATGGCAATTGAGAACAGAGGGATGACTTGCTCAATCAGCCATCATTTGTCTTTAGCCTTTAATTATCTAGAAGATCACGTTCAGTAACAAAATTGATGGTTTAAGGGAAAAAATATTATTTTTCTGTTCCTCATTAGTCTTAAAAAAGTAAATAAATTGCTGTAGTACAAGTGATAAACATTTCTTTATAATTACTTGATCATTACCCAAAAGGGACATTCAAAAAGACCTGGCTGGACGTGCACCAACAAATCAGTAGTAGGCTGATTTTACTTCTTATATAGCTGTTATGATTAGGGATTTAACCTTTGCCTATGGTCACATGATGAAGATTGTGTGGTTAATACTTCAAAATGTGCTGGCTTCTTTATTGCTTTGTACTTTTTCATCCATGCTGTTCCCATTGCTTGTCATCAATGTGTAACCATCCAGCTTCACTTGAGATGTTTCATATTTCCATTAATATACATACTGAATATTGTATCACAAATGCACCCATCCTTGTGCTCTTTGTGCCACACAGTGTCCCCTGTAAAAACCCTGGCAACATAATGGGGATTGCCGGCCAGCTGGGTGCAAGGTTAGAGTTGTCAAAAGGAGAACTTTGTGAGGTAACAAAAGGCAAATGCCTTTGCTATCAAATCCTCTGAAGAACGAAGGAAATCGGAAGGGGTAAAGTAATGTTTTTGATGATGCATGAAGCCCTGACATCAAAGCCTGCAAAAGGGGACAATCGAGAGACCTTCAACCATTCTGTGTCCATCCCTGTATCCATCCCTGTTCCCTTGCTCTAATAGTATCATTTAACTTTAATTATTCAAATGGAATTAAACAGACCAGTGGTTTTACTACAGAAAGATGGTCACAAACTCTCAGTGGAAAAAATACATCTGTTCCAAGGTGGGACGTTTCCAATGAGATGGAAGAAAATGTTCCTAATACTAAATTATTGGTAACACTGCACATGTTATGCCTCAGAACTTAATTAGTCTTGCATAAGCTAATCTTATTATCACTATTTTTTTTTTAACAATAGTTATTGTGATCAGCATATATCAACACATACCAAACTTCAGGACACTGGAGATGCATTGTCAATAAACACTTCCCGTCTGAATTTTGCAGCTTGCCACAGGTGCAGAAAGCTTAGGGTGATTACTGAAATGTAGACAACTGGCCTCTTGAAATGCCAACAAGAACAAAGGAACCAAAATGCCACTGAGGGAATGTTCATTAGTACGCACCTCACCTGAAATGGCAAAAAAGTAAGAAAGGTTTGTTAGAGCACAGAAACACAGCTGTAGGAGTGCAGAGGTGATTACTGGCAACATAGCTTAAATCATTTATAACACATAGAGTTGTCTGGAACTGAATTTTAAAAAACCCTCACGTCAGACAGTTAGCTCAACCAAGTCAATAAAAATATTATTAATAATTTAGATAGGGATGGCTTAATGGGTAGCACTATTGTCTCACAACTGCAGTGCTGGGGATTCAAATTCCACATAACAGAGTGTGTGTGGAGTTTGCATGTTTTCCGCATGCCATAAGAGTTTCCCACAGGTACTCAGGTATTGTCCAGTAATCCAAAGACATGCAGTGAAGCTAACTGTAGTCTTTAAATTGCCATTAGTCTATGACTGAGTGCGTATGTGCCCTCGATGTATTTTAGAAGGCCTTCAGAGCAATGCTTCCCCAGGGGTCTCTTAAGATGGTGGAAAGGGACCAAAAGGCCAGAAAGGCTGCAGAAAAGGCAAACATGGAGGCAAAACTCATGTATGGGAGGAGTTTTGAGAGGCCATGGAGAAAGATTATTGGGTCGCCCCAAAGATGTTCTGGCAAAATGTTCGATGCCTCAGGAGGGGGAGATGGGACCTTGCTAAAGCTATGGTCAGCCAGGGTGGGGAAGTGTTAAGTAATTTTGGGGATACTGTAGAACAATGAAAAGAACACCTTGAGGAATTTATTAATCTGTTGGATATGTCCTCTCACCAGTGTTGGAAACATCTGGCAAATCAGATCTTGTTAGTGGAAGGCGGGTAAAATACCGCTGTACTGGCAAGCAGGGGTGGAGTTCCCAATTTTTCCAATTATCAGGAGATCACACTTCTTAGCCTTAATGGGAAAACTTGTGCCAGCTTACTGGAGTAAAGATTCCACATGATGACTGAACTTAGGATTCAGGAGGAACAATGAGAATTCTGGCCTGGCTATGGAACACTGGACCTACTCCTCTCCCTTGCACAGCTGTGTGAGGGTTTGTGGGAATACGCTAACCCAGTCTACATCTGCTTTGAGGGCTTGAAGAAGGTGTGTGACTTCTTCCCCTAGCATACACTGTGAAAGGTGGGTGTTAGACTCTTGTCCCCAGTCCTATTTCTCGTTTTCATGGACAGGATATCAAGGTGCAGCCGTTGCTGGAAGGGTGTCCGGTATATGAGATTCTAGAGGTGTCATCCCTACTATTTGCAGATGATATTGTGTTTTTGTTCTCATCCACCTAGGACCTCTTTGAACGTTTCATTGACAAGTGTGAAGGGGCAGGAATGAGAAGTATGTTCACACCAATCTGTTTATGGAACTCGGTTTTGCAAAGATCTCCCAGTCAGGTTAGTTGGATGCAATCTCTGCAAAATATAGTATAAAATGCCAAAACCACCCAATCAGGCCAAGAAAGGACTTCACCAGCTTCTTAGTATAATACTGAGGTCTGTCCCAAACTGCAGCCATCTTGTCTACTTGGGTTATCAGCTTGTGAAGGGTCTGATCCAACACCAAGAAGCAGGTCTAAGTCTTCACTCATGCAGACTTTTGCAAATTCAATATCAGGACTGTTGCGGCAAGCAATTTTATGCCTGTTTGAGGTGATTTGTATGATCTTCCCATGTTTCGCCAAAGATAACCACATCATCAAGATAGACTGTGCTGAAGTCTTCAGTCCCTCTCAAAACAATATCCATTAATTTGAAAAGTTACCGGGGCTGCATATAAACCAAAAGGCATAACGGTGAAGTGGAACAGACCGGATGGTGTAATAAACGCAGCATATTCCATAGTGTTATCATCCAACAGGACCTGCCAGTACCCTTTACACAAATCCAATGTTGAAATAAATCCCCCCATCCAGCTCAGTCGGGTAGCTAATCAACACAACACATTGGATAAGCATCAAACATTGAGTCAGCATTCATTTTTTCTGAAATGAACAGAAACTCAATGAACCACCTGACTTAGGTGTTAAACTATTCTCTGGTGGATGGTTCAATGACTCCTGTTTTGAGCATGGTGTATACTGGACTGGACTCTACAAAAAGCTCGGCTACTCGGTATGGCCGTTGCTGGATCGTTAACGATCCTTAATATGAATGGCGTGTTTGGTCATTGTCGTCCATTTTGGATGAGAACGAAACAAGGAAGGAAACTGTGCAAACATGGTTTAAAGGGCAGGCTGCTGAGATGGTTGCAGAACTCTACAGCCAGCATGTTGTTCCACACCATTAGGCTGTCACTGACATCATCCTCTGACTCCTTCTCCGCCTTCTGAATGAATATCGAGGACTCTGGATCTGCTCTGTCCTTCCACTCTTTCAACAAGTTCACTTGATACACGAGACTTCTTCCCCTTTTCACAACGAAGGACCTTGTAGGTTACGGGACCCGTCTTCCATTCCACTTCAAATGTCCCCTGCTATTTAGCTAGGAGTTTATAAGTTGATGGTTTCCCATTTATAGAACATAAGAAACAATACATCCTCCTGAGGTGTTTGGGGTTCTCTCCTCCCATCTGGTTTGGAGCAAATCCAAGGGACCCTGGGCAGACTAATCACCAAACAATTCAAAAGATGAAAATCTTGTGGAAGATTGTGGAACCTCCCAGTATGCAAGCGGTGAAAATGAAAGCCATTAATCCCAATCCTTTGCATCCATGGTGAACCTTCTTCAGCTGATGAAATGCTTTTTTAGGAGAAACCCCAGCAGGCACTGACTGCCTTCAGAATTGCAACCTGTAGGTCTCTGGTGATGTGTCAAAATTTGCCCGCAAGGCCGCCTTTAACTCAGCAAACTGGTTTGCTACTTCCTCCATTTCTGAGTAGGCCTCAAGGGCCTTTCCTGTCAGTAGCAGAACAAGTTGACAAGTCCACATCTCCTCTAGCCAAGTCTATGTTTTGGCAGGACATTCAAACCAGAAAAGATAGTTTTCAATGTCTTCTCCCTCCTGAAAGGCTGACATTTTCGGCCTGGTCTGATAAGAAATGTCTCTAAGCCTCACAGTTGTTAAAGTATTTGTGGTCAAGCCGCCAATCTGATGAGAACGTTGCAGTGCAGATGTTGTCAAGTCATATCTCAAACTTTGACTTTCAGCAAAGGCTGTTGGAGACAATAACCTGGATGTCATCCTGGCTGGGCCGGCCTGGCATGATTCTTCAGCCGTTTGTTGGGGAACATCCCAGCCAGAGGTGATCAGTCCTCGACTTGTGTCAAGGTAGCTTATATGGTTCACGAGTCGCCCCTTTTGATCCTCAGCCATCTAGATGCTTTCTCAGCAGCATCTGTGATGTTCCTGATGGCTCTCCTATTGTGCAGTCCCCTGATCCTCAGCTCCTTGAGGGCCCTGCAGAGCGACTCTGCAGCCAACCTTGACAGGGTAACACCGAGTCTTCCATCCCTTGCTTCGGCATTCATCTACAAGCCCCTCGTACTTGACCCTCTTCCTCTCGAATGCCTCTCCCATTCAGTCTTCCCTGGGCACAGTTAATTCCAGCAGAACCACCTGCCTTGATAATTGTGACACCAGAACCATGTCGGGCTTAAGCATGGTCACAGCAATGGTGTCTGGGAATTTCAGCTGTCTCCCCAGGTCGACCTTCAGCTGCCAGTCCCAGGCTGTTGCCAGAAGCCCCCCTGTTGGATATGTGCACTGTTGTAGCTTCTTTCTGGCTTTGATAAAAGCCATAGAGCGCTTTGCAAGTTGTTGCTGCCTACTAAGAGAGATCCCTGTGCTGATGGCCTCTGCGATAACCCTCAGCACCTGGTTGTGGTGCCACCAAATAACACTCCTTGCCCAGACCTTTTGGGAAACAACTTAAATTGTGTTCCAAGGATCCTCTTTCCTGGCACAGCGAGCATGCAGGGATTTCTGTCAGACCCCAGGAGAAGAGATTTGTTGGGCTGGGGAGAACATCATAGACTGAGTGGATAAGGAATTTAATCCACTATGGCTCAGCTTTCCACAACTTTGACCACGAGATCTTCCAGTCCATTACATGTTCCCATCAAGTCCACGCCCCTTGCTGTCGCATCCCAACTATCCTGCAGGTGCTGCTTTCCTCCACCCCTGCACGGACTTCTTTCTGGACCAGCCGGCATCTTTCCTTTCCCTGGACCTTGTCATACTGAAGTCTTGGGATACTGCCAAGTCCTGCCCGACCTGATGCAACTGCCCCCATCAGCAAACTGGGCCGCAGCCACGCTTCAGCCTGGTCAACTGCCTCCTGAGCCCTCCACTTCCTACCCATCCTCAACTCTTTGGCCAAGGAGACTTTGGTGTCACTAGATTCTCTGTGCAGCACCACCTCTCTTGCCCAGGTAACCATAAATTCTTCCGACATGCTACTGAATGGAAATCGTAGCTTGTTCTTACTTCTGTATAAGGCGATGCTGCTGAGGCTATGAGAAAGACCCAACCACCTACGCAGGAAGTAGCTGATCTTCCTTTCAAAGCTCTTGACAATGGTCAGTGGGACTTCATAAACCAGAAGCGGCCAGAGGAGCCGTGGCAGGATGCCATGTTGGTAAATCAAGGCTTTAAATTTTCCTGGCAGCCTTGACTTGTCCACTGCTGCAAACCAGGTTCCGAACTCTCTGCTGGTTTCTTGGAGTGTGGCTGTGTCCCTCAGTGTGCTGTTAAAGACCTTTCCCAGGCTTTTAACTGGCTTCTCTGTGATTGATGGAATTTGGATTCCTCTTAGGAAGAAAGGGAACTTGTCTGTTACCTTCCCCTTCCTCACACCTAAAGATTGGGACTTGGGTAGTTTAAAGTCCATCCGGGCTTAATGAGGCGTTCAAGGCAGCCAGGTACTGATGTCGTGGTCACCGTCAGATCATCCATGAACACTCTGATGGGGGGCTGCCGCACACCTGACCTAGTCAGTGGACCACTGCACTCCACTTCTGCTGACTTGACGAGCACATTCATGGCTAAGGTGAACATGATCACTGAGACAGTACACCCAGCGATTATGCCCTTCTCCAGCTGATGGAATGCGGATGGTACTGTTCCAGAGGTGACTCTCAAATTGAAGCAGCTATAACAGCCCAGAATGAGGTCCCTGATCTTGATTTGAACATGGTGTTGTATGAGTGTGGTTTCCACCAGCTTGTGTGGGATTGACCCATAGGCATTAGCAAGGTCGAGCCACAGAACTACCAGGTTGATGTTGCCTTCCCGAGCCTCCTGAATCAACTGGATGACAACTCCTGTGTGCTCGATACATCCCAGGACCTTCAGAATTCCACCCTTCTGTACACGGTGTAAATAAATGCATTCCCCAGGAGGAAATCCATCATGCATCGGGTAACGATACTAAAAAATATCTTTCCCTCAACACTGAGGAGTGAGATGATCCTAAACTCCTCGATGGTCCGTGAATTCATCTCCTTGGGAATCCAAACACCCTCTGCGTGTCTCCACTGCTGTGTCACTTTTTCCCTCTTCCAGATGACCCTGATGATTTTCCAAAGTCGCTGCAGGAGTCTGGGGCATCTCTTATAGACAACATGAGGCACTCCACTTGGACATGGTCTTGAGCTGGTCCTAGCTGCTTTGATAACCTCCTCAACCACCCTCAGAGTTGGCTCCTTGAGGTTGAATGCCACGGTGAGTTCTGCATGATCCAAGATCTTGCTCTCTTGAACTGTCACTATAGCTAGCACCGAGGTACTTATCCACCTCTTCCTGAGTGCAGGCAACTTGACCACTGCGCTTCTGCCTGAGAATTTTCTTGGTAAATCCAAAGGGATTCGCAATGAATGCTGCACATTTCCAGGCTCTCTCCTTACCCCTCCTTCTATGCCACTCAGCTCAGCGGAGGGTTGTAAGTTTTCTCCTTACGATGTTACAGAGCTCTGCCAAACTGGCCCAGTCCTCTTCCCTTGCTTGCTTAAACTGTCGTCTAAGCATGCGGAGCTCCTGCCGCAGCTGGCTAATCTTTGCTTCCATTGAACGCAAGCTGCTCCTTCATGCCAAATCTCTTGGCGACAATACTGAGGATCATGAAGCACATTACCTGCAACCTCTGGTCAGCAAACCCTCTGGCTACGGCTTCCAGGATCTGGTCCACATCCTCATTGAACTGGCACCAAACCTTCTCCTTGTTAGCGGCAGGCCACTTAACCAGCCAATTTTCTGAATGCCTGACTTGGGAAAGGCCATGAGGTGCGTGGAGGGACTGGGCGCTGTGGGGTGACTCCGGGCCGGGCTCCTCCTGTGTCTCACCAGGTACTGGACCTGTGCTTTGCACCACTTGCCTTCCAGTCAAGCATTTCATTCTAGCCTGGTGGATCTTCAGGCCATTTATGGTTATTTGTGGGAAATTGCATACAAATGTGCATGTGCCAGGTTTTATGAATCCAAATTTTTTTCCACCATGAAAGCATGTGTATGCCAAGAAATCCACCCAGAGTTTCATAAATGAGACCCCTGGTCATCATCATGTCTGAAGCACTAAAAGCCTTCAAAGAATTGGATATAAGATTCATCAAATTTGGTTATTCTCCAGTTCCAGACTCCACCCTTAGCTGGCAAGAAAACGTGTTCTCTATGCAAAAGCAGAACCTAGGACTGGCTAAAGGGGAAGAACACCATATTCAGTTAGTGAACTCAAGGCCTTTCAATGAGAAGACCACCATTATCTGACCACTTGGGTTGTATCAATTTGAAAGAGTACCACTGGAAATCAAAAGAGCTTCTGCTACTTATCAGAGGTTAATGGAGAAAGCTTTGGGTGGTTTGAACGTCCTGGGAATCCTGATTTACCTTGATCATTTTATTATCTTTGGGAAGACATTGGAAGAGCATAAAGAAGGGCTTCTACACCTTCTAGACCAGGGGTTCCCAACCGGTTGGACATGAAGAGCAACAAATGTGAGGTTCTTGGCAGGGGAATGGGGGCAGAGTATTATAAAAAAAAAGTGAGTCAATGGTGGGGGGAAGGGTATGAGCAAAAAAAAAAAAAGCATACCTATGCTTTCCCAATACAATTGTATGGTGGGTCCATGGAGGGACTTGCCAGAGACTGTCTGATAAAAGCTCAGCAGGAAGACCCATGGATTGGACCGGTCAAAAAAGCAATGAAACAGGGAAAGCAACTGAAGGAGGACTACCTGCCTCCTGAACTGAAACTAGTGTAACAAAACTGGGGAACACTAATGCTGAAAGAAGGACTTCTACACAGAGTTAGCAGGCACCAGTGTTTTTCAAACTTGTGTAATTCTCTAAAATGTGCACTGACACTCTGGAGAACATTATGAACCGTTGATAATGTGTCACTCTCAAGAGAATTAAACCAGAATGAGCCTATAAGTGGTTCATTTATCGACTTTCACAGAACGCATTGATCTTACAGGACTGGGCTAGAAGAGATTTTGAAGAAGACTGACATGAGGAATTATAACCCGTGACACAGTGGGAAGCACAAATGCCTCACACCTACAGTGTTAAGGTTCAAATCCTGCCACTGCTGTATCCATGTTGAGTTTGCAAATTGTGCCTGTGTACTTTGGTTTCTTCCCATAGTCCAAAGATGAGCAGATAGCTGGTGATTGTAAATTGCCCATATAATGTGTGTGCCCTGTGATGGATTGGCATCCCACCCAAGGTGTACCCCAACCTTGTGTTCTCTGTTAACTTGGATAAGAGAGGATAGTGATGAAGAGTATGCAGATCAAAATGTAAACCTATCAGATGCTGCTCAAGAGTACAGGATGAACTTGTTGGCAACTTGGTGATGAGAGCAGTGTCTCAACTGCTGGGGCATGACCCACAGGTGGACTGTGAATCCCCTCTAATTGTCTGCAGACCTCTACTAGGAAGAGGCTATAGTGATAAAATGACTGGTAATCTCTGGACTAGAGTACAACTAGAGTCTGATACCCAAGTACTAGGTGGAATCAGGAAATGAACTATTGGCAAGTTTTTGGTTAATTTTGAGTGTAACTTGTCCACATTGGTTCATGGGATCAATTAATGAATTGAACTTGTATAAAACCACAATTGAAAGAATTACATTTTTTGGCTGCATGGGGGTGCTGCGGAAAAGCACCTAAAAATTATGACATGGCTAAAAAAAAAAAAAAATTGCATGTCTACTTTGTATGCTTATTTTGAGAAGATATTGGTATAATGAATATGCAAGGCAAATCTAAGTGCAGAGATATCAGATTTAATTTTTACAAGGCAAACACAGGGATCAGAATGGCAGGCAGAAAGGTAAACAAATTCAAATTGTGATCCAAAGCAAAGTCCACAAACACAGGAATAAGGTTCTGAGATCCAAAGAGACAACGTAACAAGGAACAAAATCGAAACCCAAAAAAACAGGAATGAAGTCAGTGTAAAAAAAAAAATGTTATGCACAGGACCCTATCAGGGAGCACAGCGTAAATTACTTAGGAAGGCAGTGCTTCTCAACCTTTTTTCTGCTGGGCGACAACAATCACCAGGAGCAAGTTTCACGAGCTGCAATGACCACCTTACCAGCATACATTTCTAATGTAATACTACATTAATTTTCATAAACACGCAATATTACTAATCTGATCAAATTTTATATTTTTCAGGATACAAAGACGCTACCATTTATAATTGTGCTGCAAGTGCACATCAGAGGTAACTGACACCAACTCAATGTTACTGAAAAGATTTGCATGTTGTGGGCTGCAGGTTGAGGACCATAGCAGTAAGGTGTCACACACTCAATACCTTACAATAAGGTAAGGGAGACTGGGGTGATTTATAGGAGCTACGTGATAAAGAAAAGCTAGGTCAATATACAGGGTAGGAAGATCGAGGCCTGGACGAGCATGACAGTTGATGTATTTAGCCTACCCAATATTTCCTCTTACAAAAATGCAATTAACTTCTTGAATTTGATATTGTTGTGTTTTTCCTTTCCAATGGCACACTGTTAAGCAGATAATATTTTTGATTTTTGTAAGTTTTTTTTTTCCTTTTAAATCCACAAATAATTCTGTCATTTAAAATACTGTTTACAAATTCTTGTACATAACTATCAATAACTAAACTACAGGTCTAATTAAAAGTAAATCAATCATACAAAATGAGTTAAAATGAGTAAACTCATATTGTTAGGTCTTAAATATCGGGTCCCTTAAAAAATTCAAACATCCTTTAATTTTCAATAAAAGGATATCATTAACACAGTTACGAGAACATATAGTATATTATTGTTATAAAGACGTATTCGCTGCATTTTTATCGCCCCATTTATCTGTGCAGCAGCATGCAAATCATCAATACATGGCCGAAGTGGTTGTGGACTCATGGGATCCGCACTTTTATTGGTTTTCGGTTCTTTTCGATTCGGAATTGTACGTTTGATTCAACTTATCGGCAAATTTCAGAAATGGTCACTCAGGTGTTTTCGGTAACAGGGGAAATGTAGATAGCTGGTAGGATGCATGCAGTCTGAAGAAATGAAAGGTAGGCGAATTCTAAGATACGTTGTAGTGTGTAGTTTCATGGTCAAAATCAGTTTTAGAAGTATATTAGAATAGTTCAACCTGTAACAAAATTGACAAAGCGAGGATGGATTAAAAAAATCGACTCCTTTTGACTGGCAAATTGGTTCAAAAGAAAGATTCGTTCAGAAATCAGACATCGATCGCTCCTATAAAATAGTAAGGTAGCATGAGCACGTATAGATAAAATGTCATATGCGGTAAGTATACGAAGAGTCATTGCTTCGTGTTATTTCTATGTTTTAAATTTACAAGTCTGTCATTTAGCATATAAATGTTTCAATATTAATCTACTACACAGTTTGTGTTGAATTTGCATAACGTTATTTAGGGTTTCTCATATAACATCGACCAATGACAGGGAAGGGAATGAGATTAAGGAGACGTGGGAAAAGTAAGAGGGGAGTATGCCAGTGCAGTGGAGATAGTGCCCCTAATTTAAAAATTAGTGTTTAATTTCGCGTTATACCTTATCAGCTAGTAAAGGGGGCAAAACCTGGGCAAGGAGGGATTATCAACACATACTGTTAATTTCTGGCGCCCGCTGTTTATGGTTAGCTGTGAGTGAAGGCCGCCTGGATCAACCTTCCCTGCTTCCTGGGCCTGAGGTACCACGGTCATTGAGAGAAGTGGCCATTTTATTTTCACAGCCCCAGCACACGCCACCATTGATTGGACCTGCAGCGAGCTACAAAGTTAGTACCGCATTACATTTGCTGGCAAGGGGTTATACATATTATTAGTATCTAAAACTTACATGTGTAACTACCTGTGTTATTTGGCAAAGAAACCGATCCACAAAATACTGAGTTACTTCATAATGTATATTAGTAGCATAACTGACCATTAGGTCCTATTGAGGAGTTATTGCGCATATGTAAATAGTGAACGATAAATCGAGGGCAGGTTGTTTTGTGAGTAGACCATATAATAAATCTAGTATATATTTTGACTGCAGGGTAGTAACGTTAAATATTTTAATGTCTCCCTTTTCCTAGTCGATAACTTTTATCTGGCCAGAGCGCTGAACAAAATCCCATGAAATATGCCAACAGGGAACTTTTTCCCCCTCAGATTCTGACATGGTAACTCACTCCAGTCATACTTAATATACTAGTTGCTTGCAAAGGCTGCACATTGCAGCTAACATTTTACTCTTTCAGACTCATGGTAGGTTAGACATTGAATTAAACTGAGAGGTTTATTTTGTTCCATTCTTAATGAATGCTAAGCCTAGCTCCCCCACTTAATTTGCATTAAAGTGTCATCTACTATTCTGTGAATGTAACTCCTCTTGTCCTGCACTGAGTACCACATGCTGCAGATTTATTCTTGTGTCTTTGCAGTATTTATGTCTGCTGGTCACTTGATGTTGAAAGCTATACCAACATGAATTTCCACTGGTTTTGGTCAAATGGAAATAGATTACAATTCTTGCAATCCGCTTACAAGACTACAGTAGAATGTCTATTATCCAAATCACCACTGCCCACCCCTCCCAAAAAGGAAAAAGTAGTATCTTTTAGTGCACCGATTATGTTGAATTATTTCTTCTGCTCAATGGAATAATTTCTAATTGTTTTTTCAAAAGATACATACAGTTGTAGCATAACGGACCACAACAACGGCTCAACTGACACAAAACCAAATTGAGCAACAATTAATTGTCAAACAGAATTCAACATCCACCACGACATGAAAACATGCAGGCTTCGTTTGACTTGGAGAACAACAGAAAAGGAATATATGATACTCAGATTCCTTCAGATGTTCCACATAAAGGGAAATAGCCACTAGTACTTACTGCACAGTCACCATGACCTTACACACAAGTGAACACAACAGTGTACCCTCAGCACAGCAGTCCACTCAATGTGCTTGATTTATTAACACCGCAATCCGTGATACATAAAATATACTGGCCAAATTAATACCAGTTGGGCCAGGGTCTCTGTTTCCTCTATGACAGGGGTATGACAAACACATGCACAAAAAAAGAGCCCATAGTCTGCTGGGGTACTTTAACTTAACCCTAAAAATCCAATGGGGCACACTACAGAAAAAAAACCCAAACGTATCACTAACACAAGAGCAGCAATAAACTCACCTAAGAAAGAAACCCCCCCCCCCACATATCAGTCAGAAGACACATAGGTACCAAATCAATCTAACAAACGAAGAAACTGAGACATAGCTGAACCAGGAAGAACATGGTTTATTCACCGATGCTCAGTCAGTCACTTAACTTGCCAAACCCTTATTCATGAAAACATTGCTGTAAAACCTATATCCACATTTTACTAAAATGTTCTACCACACCACACCGTAAACCCTAGCAGCAAATCTTCTCTCCCGGAATGGTAAATTCCACCACTCTCAAGAAATCTGAACACCCCAGGGCTCAGTTGAACACAGAGGCCTATAGCCCTCAAGACCACGCCTCACACCAATCACAAGTCAGTGCACTAATTAAACACCTGGATGCATAGTCAGGCTGGCTACACAGCATAGCATAGAGATACTCCTGAACTCCTGTAGTGACAAATTAAAAGCAAATGCTGGCTTAGCAACAGTGTGGACTCAGGAATCCATGTAAAATAATTGGGTAAGTTTAAAATTCATATAATACACCTTTTGTTTCTTCAAAACATTTTTATTTTCAAACCATTTCCTATATGAATTATTTATAAAATATGTCTATACAGTAATAGTAACCTTGCATACAAAAAGAGTACTCCTAATTACCCAATTGATACAAAACAAAATATATTGTCATGTATGTGTTATCCGAACTCTGATTAACTGAGCATACCTTGGTCACAGTTACTGTAGTTCAGATAATCAAAGTATTTGCCAAAATTACTCCCCTGTGAACACTAACCCCTGAGGCCCTGAGCACTGTTTTGAATAGTTCACATCCGACCTGCTTTATGCAAGATTTTGGCCTATGGTTCCTCCAAACTCAAATGTATTGGAGGGTTAGAGGTACCACACATTCATATTGGGGGCTGAACGTAAGCAGCTGAATCCAGAGTGACCTAACGTGTGCATGTAATACTTCTTAATGAAAATAAAGAGAGAAGCAGTTAGGAAAGATCTTTGGAAAAGAAATTCCCTGGGAACCTGGTGCGGCATCTCATTTGGGAGAAAGGGCAAGCTGTAGGAGAACTTTTCCTTCAATGAGCCACCAAAATGTGACCGAAATGAAAGTAGGGGCTCTTTCTCCAGGGCAAGATAAAAAAAAATGCAATCAGATTCTCCAGCCTTAAAATTTAATGCACATTCTTGCAGAAAAAAGAGCATTAGTTTAGCATGGGCAGTCCTGTAATAACAATTATTAAAGGGAAATTTGACATTGACTCAACAAAATGCTTCAAATTAAACCATTCCAATGAACTCAACCCCTGTGCCCAGTGGAGGCTTCTGAAGTCTTTTCAGGCTCTTAACGATTGTGACAGTGTGAGACTATCTGTTATTAAACGTAAACATGGGACCAACTGTGAATTAAATTATATATTTAGGTTATAGACAAACGTTTCTCGGACACTAACACAGGGTCTTTGTTGGCCTGCTACAACCAGGCTGTTATTCCTTGAAGTATAGGCCAACTTGCTCAAACAAATGAAATTCACTCATAATTCAGTATTTGATAACTCACAGGGAATTTGCTAATGATGAAACAACGCAGCAATTTCTTCCATCAAATTCAGTGATGGGATGTGTATTCATTTCAAGCAACATACCTTTGATATGAGCCACATGATGTCCCTTCTCATTAAGATTTTTATTACTAGAGCTACCCTTGTTGCTTTCCTCTACTACACTTTAATAATAAAATATCTTTCATTCAACAAATTTGCTTTTGGCCAGCTTCAGAACCTGGCCACTCTGCAGTGTGAAACAACTGTCAGGAATGTGTATTAAGGTGTGTGTGTGGGAGGGAAAAAATATTCAGTCTGCTGTTTAAAAGATTTTTCCTTTTATTGGCTTTGTGACTGAGGAGAAATGCACATCAAAAATAAAATTCACCAGAAATCCATAAGATACATAGGTAGAACCACAAAGGCATTGGCAAGGAGTTGGCAGAAGGCAATGTGGAAAAGACAAAATAAAGTCCCTTCCCCCACCCCCCACCACAAGCACACACAGACACACTCATCCCCATTTTCAGTATTGTCCTTCCAAAAGAAGCATGATCCCCCACAGACCTCAAAGCAGTACCATATTTCTCTGTAATTCACATCATTAAAAAGTTCAAATATTGAATCATCAGGTGTTTATATTACATTGCTACTCTAGGTCATTTACAAAGCAGAATTTATATTACAACGATCAAAGCCACATCTACCAAACAGGATATGACAACATTACCCAACCTCTGCACATGGGGGAAGAAGATGTAAATACAGGTACAGATTTTTCAGGAGAAATGGTGGCTTCATTTTCACACTCATTCCTCCTGAATAGTAGCCTGTGATCCATAAGCAGAAATACAAAGGAACTCCAGTTCCTCTGATTTAACTACAGTATAATTTCTCATTCTCTGCTTCTCTGTGTAAACAGGACAGACTCTCAAATCATTACCTTACATTCTACATCACATTCAGAGAACAGACTATGTCCAAAAGTCTATGGACACCTGTGTGTGCAACATCTCATTCCAAAACCAATTGTATAAACAGAAAGTTGGTCCTCCCTTAGCTGCTATAATAGCTTCTACTGTTTTTGGAAGCCTTTCCATTAGATGTTGGAATATTGCTGGTAGGGTTTGCGGCTATTCGGCCATAACAGCACCAGTGAGGTTCAATTTTGATGATCAGGTCCATTTTTGTTTGTGGCCTACCACTGCACAACTGAACTCTTAGTGCTTTTTGAAGTTTTTACTTCACTTTCAGTTGACCAGGGCAGAAATTTAATGAACTGACTTGTTGGAAAGATGATAGTGTGGTATGATGGCGCCATGTTGAAAGTCATGTAACCTCTTCAGCATCACAGAATCCCCTCCCAGTGTTTGTTGCTGGAGATGGCATGGCTGTGTGATTAATTATACATATGTGCAAGCAATGAGTCTGGCTTAATTAGTCAGTTCCAATAATGAATAGTGATACCCACATAATATTGGGTACCTCAGTTCCACCGCAGGGTAGGTGGAGAATGTTCCGGAATATACAGTATACTGTTTTTATATCAAGTTACAAGGTTATGTGACAATATAGTACAATAACAAAAATGCACAGGAAGGTGGATTCTCAAATATCACAAATCATTGTGAGAATTTTGAGTCTTGGGTACCATACATCAGATTAGTGCCATTAGTGAATGACTGGAATAGATGAAAGCAGGTAGTAGAGTCATGTATGCACACAGAATGAAAGGATAAGTTGTTATAACAGGAAACACTTCCTTTTTAGACCAGGTTTGGGGGGGGGGGGGGGGGGGGCGCAGTAACCAACCCCACGTTTTTTGTTGGGGGGGGGGGGGGGGGCTACCCGCCCCACCACCAGGTTTTTTTTTGGGAGAAATGTAAAAAAAAAATGGTTGTTTTTTTGGTATTT
>JAACJT020000013.1:7524172-7545336 GCA_009936485.2 Gymnarchus niloticus | reverse complement strand
AAGTGACGGAAAGGCGTGGTGTAGGGTGGAGGGTGGCCGCGGGGGTGCGGAGGAGGGTGGGGGGGGAGGGTGGGGTGGGCACTGACTCAAGCCCCCATGCTTTTTAGTCAGTTGGGTAATGCGTCCTGTCCTACACCACACAATGTTATTTGCTAAAGTATGATACACAAAATAGGGTATTTGTGTCTGTTAAAATATTTTTAGAAATACTATTTAGCCATATTTTAATAATTATCTATAGTCATCATAGCATCTTTTTCTATTTGGCATTCACATAAAAAGTGAGCGATGTATGGAACTGAAAGACCACAGTAGAACAGCATAGTACCGCTGAAATAAATTTATTGCTGTATGAGTAGTGAGTCATAAGAGAGGTCAGTGTGGATCCAGCTGTTTGTGAATGCACTGCCAGCGGCTTTTATACACAGAATGATCACTAACCAGGACCAGCACGTTCTATGTGGCATGTGAAGATTTCTCTATGTGATTGTTTTTGGAAGGCATAGCAAGTATTATACTGAACATTTATATTCATTACATAACTCCCCCTCAAATAGCATGTTTTTAAAATATCAAAGAATAAATACACATACTCAATGGAGACTTTTCTTACAAATTGATAAATTAGGTACTGGCAAAAATATGGGATAGCTGATTCGAATTGGGACTGACAGAATAGCGTCTTCTAGACAAATTGTGGACAGAATTTTTAAAGAAACAGAAAAAAATAAACACCAAATAAGCAATAAACATTTTGTGAAGCAAGAAAATGTGAAAAGTTCTTACACAAAATAGAAATGAATTTTACATGGGTTATGTAAGTAAAAACTGACTGACAACATGGGTAAGCACCTTTTTCCCTATCAAAAGAAAACGTTCTCTGCTATAGATCAGCTCAACATACGATTCAACTGTAAAATTTAAAGTATCTTAAATTTTGTGATGAACACAATGACTTATGTCATTGCAATTACTACAGATAAAAATTTCAGTATAATTTAAAAAGGGGGCATTTACAGTGCATAGATAGCAATTTAGTCAGATATATACACAAAGAAAAAAAAAGTACTGAATTTGTTATTGTCTTTGAATATGTGGTTACATTTTATGTGAATGTAGACATCAGTGTTATCTCAGATACCTTGGGGAGTGACCCCACTCCCTCAAACTCTCAATAAGAACAACAGTACCAAATTGAAATATCAGGTAAAAACACCCAAAAAAAAAACAAAACAAAAAAAAAAAAAAAAAAAAAAAACTAAACAAGCTGCATAATTCAACAATAAGACAGCTGCTGTTGTCAAACATTGAGTATGTTGTTCAGTTTACCTGTTCTGCTTTTACAGTTTATAAAACTGAAAGGCCTGTATATAGGGCATGATGGTAGACTGACTACCTCTGCTGATACTCCCTTCTCTGTTCATTAGCAGCTACATTCAGGTAAACGTTATTTTTCTTATACATTTATATATAATTGTATGTTCTAATACATAAAGCGTCAGACTTGGTCAGCTTGCAGTCAAGGGACAGAAGCATCTGTGAGGTTCATAAAAGTCTCCTGTTACCTCCTCAGGCTGCACAGGGCCTCCCTCAGCAAGCTGTCGAAGTCCATGGAGTCATACTTGCTTATGGTGAAGGTGGCATCTAAATCATCACAATGGGAGTCTGTGAACGGCAGGCACGCACAGGCATTAGAGCCAGCATAGGGCCACCTCTAGTGAGCAAGCTGTTTATGTTTTGCCGCTGTCTTCTAAAGCCAGTCCTCCACCTTGACCAAAAAATGTACATCAGTAAAGCAGGCCTCCACTTACATGAAGAACTACAGCCCTTCTTGGACTGTGCCAACTTCTGGACTTATTCAGTAAAATATTTGGAACAGCTCAGACTGCTCGAAGGTCTAATTTTCCACCTGGAGGATAGGATTCCTTGCTTGGGAAATCTTAGGATGTTTGTTATGAGCTTGATAAACCTGGTTCTCAGTCAGCCTATCTTGGGTGCTTATAAAGTCAAGTGTCATTTACCTCTGCTCAAACCTTAAGGAAAGCTACGACTGGCTCTGTTAGATTTTTACAATGCATCTAAAGTTAAAAAAAATGAGCAATGCTGAAAAAGATTCACCCCCACCCCTTAATTTGGTTAAAGATTCTTCCTTTGGTGCATAGACCACATTCCTCATACTTCATGTATTTCAAAAGTGCAAGGAGAAAATGGAGCTTTTGGCCCAGACAGGTGACAAAAATAGAAGACATAACACGAGGTGTATATTTTGATCCATGAGGCGATAATAAGCAGAGCTGCCTTATCTTTCGTCAGTAGACAGATTCACAAACGGACCCCACATGCATATGGCAGGATGGATGGAATGGCGTGGCCAGCTGTGATCTAGCACAATGGTGAAAGTCATACCTTGATAGATGAAAACTACCCTAGTACACTGTAAGGATGGATGGACCACAACAGGAAAAAAATCCACTGGGGGGGAACCAAAGCCACTGCAGAACTATTTTTCATTGCTACTTCTAAATGTGACACCCACATTTCCTCCCCTGCCTTTATAGAAATATCCGAGATGAAGATCAACATTTTTATTTTCACTTCACACGTTTCCAATATTAAAAGAAGAACTGACCTCAGATTGTCAGTTTATGTGTATGGAAATTATAGCTGCAATTATGTTTTATTTATGTCACCAGAACATACCTGAACTGAACCTATGCCCTTACATTATTATAGAATGTCCTGATTATTTCAGGACAGATCATTTCCCCAGGGTAGCTAAGCTCTCTTTCCATTAGTACATAATACCTTTGTCCAAAGGCATTGCTTCTTACAGAAATCACTTCCAATAGCCATGGAAACACTGAAAATCAACTGTGAATGGGAGTCCCTTAGACCCACCTGGATTCTGGCTCTCCACCCATCTACTGGCATGCTCAATCAGTGCCATCCACATTACCCCCACCCAACCATTCTCCATGACCCTCCCTACTGAGCACCTGGAGACAAGCTGGGCACATTTTTCTGCTTTCAAGAGGGGCGTAAACATAGTAGAAACTCCAAAACATTGTCAGGCCTGAATTATTGTATATGATTAGTACTGAACTTTAGCTACAAAATATGAAACAGCCTTGAGTACTTAATATGATGTGGGATCATTTCTTCAACACTCGAGTGGAAGGCTTGATTGGAAATGATAATCACTTAAGAAAAGCATCAGAGCTTCATTGTCAGGTTTCTCTACATCTGCATCTCTGCACTACCAGGAAGATGTCACACTAGGTCCAGCCTCAGCTCAATACCCCAGTTAGCCTGCAGCAGACGATGGTGCACTTTGAGAGGAGGTACTCATGGGACTCGATATTGGGTTCACCCCTCCTGGAGGAACCTAGTCACTGCACTTACATAGTACAGGTGTGCAGTTAAAGGATAATCTAGGCTCTTGCTATTTTCTGCTTGTGAGACACTTAAAGATTTAAGCATATTCAAGAGGTCGGTTTGAAGTAAATCAATCCTCTTTCTATCCTTCGATGTGTGGTATAGTGGTTAAAGAGGAAAACTTTTACCAAGGATACTGTAAGTGTTGGCTGATCAAACAAACAGCTGATAGTACTGACAGCCTTACCCAACTCTGTGTAGCTTGATTTGCAGAACTGCTTTTGCCCTCCAAAGCAAAGCTCAAACTGAGGCTCGTTTGGCCTACGAAGAGTGTGTCCATTCATGAGGGCAGCGAAGGCATCACAAGTGTAGCGGTAGGTGATAGACCCATAATTGTCTCTGGTCAAAAATACAGGAGTTGTGTCAATCCATTGTTAATCGTAAAAATGCTTTTTAGAAGTCCGACAAACACATGGAAACTCTTTCATCATAAATGGTGCACTTACAAGGTACTTTTGAGGACAGACCTGAAATTGTGAACCATTCCCTGGCCTTCAGTCTTTTGGCTTTCACTAATTTCAGGTTAATTACTAGCCAGTAGGGAGAGCTATAAGTGAACGGGTCTGGAAGGTTCCTATAATTTCCCTATTATGGGGTGATTGTTCACCTTGCTGCCTGCCCTGCCTTCAACCCCACATGGGCACGCTTCACCTGTGAGCCATACCCGTCATCCAGCCGGCTGACTGTACACTCTTCGATTTCACCAAAGACTTCGAAGCGCCTCCACAGCTCGCTTTTGTTGCTGTCAGCTTGGAGTCTCCCAACACAGACAGTCCGCCTCTCCTCCTATAAACAGAGGTATAATGAACGGTTAAAGAGGCCAGTGTTTCCCCACCGTCCTCTTAGGACTATGTCCGTAAGGACAACTAACAAATCTGAGAAAAGACCTTAGCCTCTACTCTGTGATGTTAGCCTCCAATCCACATTTGAACAAAGACGACTGCCTCGGTGTTTTCTCTACCACGAGCTTCTGGTCCTAGATCTCAGAACCTACTTGGTTAGCCTCATACTTCTGCTGAGAAGGTACATCTGAATTTGCAGACGACACGGTGTGGATGGGGTCACAAAAAGAAAAATCATCAGAGCGATGGGTGTAGTTGCAGAAAAATATTTCAGAATTTCCAAACAAAATAAGTTTCCAGTAAGGAGGTTAGCAGGCCTAAAAAATACATGGGAATCCTTTAGTAGAAGGATCTGCATACACAAATGACCTTGATGTGGCTTTTCATGATGCACATTGCTGTTGGGTAAAAGCATTCCCTAAACAAGTAAACTATAAATAAACAAAGTTACAAAAAAGTGGGTTTTAGGCTACGAAGAACAAAAGATACAGAAGAAGGTAAAGAATATCTCCTTGAACTGTATAAGGCACTAAGGTCATGACAGGCTTGTTAGAGGAAAGCAGTCATATCGTTAGGCTGTGATTATATTTTTGGAAAACAATCTCATTTTGTTTGCTAATTATTTAACATGAAATGAACCCCAGGGTGTTTTGTAGCCCTAGCATTGTTTATTCATTCATTCATTTGGTTGCCATTACCCGTGTAAGTCTACTGAGATACTGTCAAATTCCACAAGGTATCCCGAGGGCACGAGGAACTTATACATACAAATTAAATTGCCTCATACCCCGACTCAAAGTTCAGCCCTTCACAGAGAAGTCGGCAGAAGGGTAAGGCCCCACTGAAGTGTTATTCGAGAAAAGCAGGAAAGATGAAAAGCAGAGGAAGTCTGAGCATTTAATTAATGCATTCATCATCCCTCCACGCACACTTTGCACAAACAGGAACTAAATATAAGGCTGAGGCTTATGTAAGTCACAGGGCTTTGTAGAACACTTCTGTCTTTTCTCAGTGGTCCCCTGCTGAGAGCACTGTGTTCAGGGCCACAATCAGCACTTAGCCCAGAACCAGCATGGACTGGGACAGCTGAGTTATTTGCTGGAAATGAAACCATTCTCTTCATGGAGTTCAGGGAGCTTAAATTCATCCCACTTCATTCTGATTCCACCCACAAAATACATTAGAGTGAGGATGACAACACAGCTCTCAATGATATAACATAATTTTGACTAGCTATGCAATATTTAGAAATCAGTGTGATCAATGAACGCCACATTCAGCATGCACGGCTCCAGGCATAGGTGATATTCACCACATGAAGGGGCAGTGACAGACCTGCCAGTTGAGGAGCTGGGCCCTTGACTGAAACGTCACCTGACGTTGTACCTTTCAGTGATGCACTTATCCAGAGTCCTTCCTGTAAATCATCCAATGTTGTAAGTTTGCTAAAAGCGTAATGGTCACATGTGGACACAGGTGCAGCGGGGTCTTCTAGAAGAATGGCCGAGACTCACAGCTGCTTTCCGCCGCTCCTCCCTCTGCTGGGCCGTGTCGGATTCCTGCCGTTCACGGTCCAGCTGGTGCTCCTCGCAGCTGTCATACCTGCAGAGGGCAGGGCCAAATGTAACCATCAACCCACCCCCATGCCACCACCTATTCTCCTCAGTGTTCCAACTGTCGTGACGTCTCTGGGACCAATGTCCCCCGCCAACTCTCCTCTCCCTCAGGATTAGAACAAATAAACTCGTTAATGGGACCTTTTCTCATTGCAAAGGTTACGGCTCCCGTAGGACGGGAGCTGTGGCAGCTGCCGCCGTCAGCACTACTGCATGTCATTACTTTCTGCTTAGTTTGGAATTTGAGAAGGGATCTTAAGGAAGAAAAGCACGACTCTCTACCAAAGTTCTGGTCATTAGGCATCATGGTGCTTTTATGGTCAGTCAAGATTACTCGACTACTTATTTTGCAATATTTAAAGTCTTAAAGGAGCCGAGCCATGTGATATGTACGCCTGTGGTGGGAAGGGAAATAAAAGCAATGCTTTCCAACAGAAGTGCCCCAGGGAAAGAGGAACTACAATGGAAAACAAACAGTCACGTAACTCAGTGATGCTTGTGTCATCCTGATACACGAAAGACCTACAGGCAAGGCACTATGATCCAGAAAACCTGCCACTGACCTAGAGTGTGTAGGATGTTGCGTGAACTTGGAGGTTGCGTACGTACGCCTAGCGGAGCCAGAGACACTTACCTCGGCCTGCGACTGAAAGGTGATCTGCTTTGTGTCTGTGGGTTCCTCTGAGTCCTGGATTTGAAAGCGCTGGAGTCCACATAGTAATGAGACCTGAGCAAAACAGAGTGATTAATAATTTGTCATTAAATTAGGGAGCCTGACAAATGGCTTTGACATTTAAGATTTATATAGTAGTTAAAAATGTAAGCAGCTGAACAGCAACTATAATAAGTAGTGTATAACCAACACAGGGCAAAACTGGATGACAAAATGGTAATATAAAATACACCAGTTTGATCAAATATATTGCTATAGATGAGGTCTGTTCTGTTTTGCGCACACACCATGGAAGCCAGCAGTGAGAGCAGCATGGGAACTGGTGAACCTAGCAGCAGAGTCACCAACCCACTCTACTCTAGTTCTTTGAGTCTTTAATTATTAAAAGGCCACAGCAAGCAAGGAGGTGAATCCCAAAGTGTGGCAGCTCAGTTGATCTTCTGGGGTCGCTGGGATGTCAAAGAAACAAGAGGCAACTTATTGAAAATATTCCATTTCCACTTTTGCAAGTCTGATTTCCAGGGTGTCCCAGACAGCTTTAGAGACTCCTCGCAGACGTGCTTTTGAAGGCTTCCATTTTGGAGCTTGCTCTGAGGCACGTTGGAGGGTCGACAGGACTGGAGGGAACAAGGTGTCTGTAAGGCATCTGGTGGACAGGCATCAGCCACAGAAAACGGGCAATAAACACCGCGGGACCCTCAAATCACCCTCACCGCTGTCTCACGTGGAGCCTGCGTTCCTGGCCAAGCTCTGATTTACCACTTTGTGGTACGAACTAAATTTGTGATGGCCGAGATCTCCCATGAGATGGTGGGATGGTATGCAGAATTTCACACCTGACATTGTAATTAATGATAAATTTTTGGAACTGGCACAGGTCTGAAAGCAGTCTGCGTCACTGATCATCCCAGATATAGGTGCTAACGTGATGTGTGGGATAAGAACAGCAGCAAGTAATGAGGGCTAGTTCCAGCACACGGCTTGAGAGTGATGCGTGCTTCTCTGGTGCATTAGTATCACAGCATTCTGCATGCACCTGCTATCACTTTATTTCTCACCCCCCCCCCCCCCAAAAAACAGCTCCTTTTCTCCATTCCGATCAAAGCTTGCACTGCAAATATTGTCCCCCAGCATTTTGTGATGCCGTAATGGTCTTCAAAGAGGAAAACGTCCAGGACTTCGCTCCCTCTGGTCTGCCTTTCATCTCCCCCAGCAGACGGAAAGCACTGATAAGCGAGACAACAGCTGTCACTAAAAAGCAGCACCATCAAATATAGATGTAGAGAAAGGGATGAAGGGGAAGCAGGGAAATTAATCTCAGATTTGGCACGGAGAGGACAGGATCCAGAAATGTGGGAGTGGTACTGGGCCTCCCCGGCTGACCACTGCTTGTTGGTACTGTTGCCGGCAAAAATGTCAGATAAATAGGATGGGCATGTTAGCCTCCTAATGTGGACAGGAGTTGGAGGCTCATGGCACACGGTCTTTAGCGATCACTGCAGCTAGCTTCTTACATTACAGAGCGGTCTCATTATATCTACTTAACCTTCACATTCTCCGCCGGGGAAAGCTGTCAAACAAGGGGAGCCCCTGTTCACCCTTAAGGTGAAATGCTGCGGGGTTCCCGTGTCGTTGGTGTGAGCCTCCTGCCATCCCGAGTGGATCTATGCCCTTCCTGAAGTAGAAGATTTGAGCTGTATTCATTTTCATTATTTCATTATTCATTCATTCAGCTGACAGAATTTTTCCTCTTTCGTAAAGCTGGATGTTTTACTGAAGAAATCCTTGCTCCTTGCTGACACATTTTATGGCTACAAGGGTAACGGGTTCACATGCTGGGCTAGTCTCTGCCCAGATTAGGATTTAAACAGCACAATCAATGCCTCCTGGGATACCTTACAGACGTACCAAGTAGGTTGATGATGCTGGAAGCCTTACCGTGAACTGAAGCAACCATATGGAGAGCGTGAATAGGGTGATGCCTGGCGACAGCCGGACGTGGACCGAGAGCGGGGCCAGTGCAACTGCTGAGAGGACACTGGTGGGGGTGACACTGAGCCTCTGGATGGGGAGCAGGATGGTGAGCCCTCAAAGAGCAGGTCCAGCGGGGAGGTCTCCCAGGGGCAGAGAATCTCACATTCATCTTCGTTAACCTCCAGAGGCCCCGGGGGCAGGAAGTCATCCCAAACAACTGTGTCCTTGGCCAGATTGGGGTGCTCTGACTCCACTTCACCATTCATAGCTCGTTGAGGGGGTCCAAAGTGCCTGTTGAGTTCAGCTCGGATCTCATGGTCTAGGAGCGGTTTCCTGGCAGTCAAGATTGGCGGTCTGGCAGGTGCCTGCTGGTCCTGCGGTCTGTCCTGCCTACCGAGACCAGGCTGGAACTCTTTGCCAGAAATGCTCCCTGATTGCACCACCAGCGAGGAAGACGAGGGGGAAGAAGGAGATGAGGAATGCTGTCTAGAGTCCACACATTTCACACACCTGCCCTCCGGGCCAGCTGGCTGGAAATGCAAAGAGACATCCTGCCTGGCACCAGTGCCCGTGAACTGGCAGTAGTCATGGTCACCCATCATTCGGGGGGCTCCCCGCTTTCCACTGCGCTCCCCCTGCGGGGCAGCGGCTGAAGCCTTGCTCAAATGGGCATAGAGCTCGCTGCACAGTTCATTGCGCTCTGCGTCCTCCTGCACGACGGTTCCCGCAGCCGCAGGGCAGGGTGTGTCGTTGTCGAGCCGTGCCCGCTTGCCACCCATGGTCGAGGAAGTGCACGAAGGCAGCTTGGTCTTCATCAATGTTTTTAAAGGATTCTCTTGACCGGTTTTGTGAGGAGGTGTGGTGGGTGGTGTCAGACCTGGGGGTGATGAAACAGAATGGAATTATTAAAATAAGACGCCCTGCAGCCTGTTTACAGTCAACGGATGCACCGTCTTGATTAAAATATTCACTTTCATTGCACCTAATCCTCAACTGTATTTTACTGCAACCATGGCAGATTAATGTAATGCTCTGTGTAACTTAATATAGTGAAGCAGTGCATGGCTGAACCACTACAGCCTTTCCTGACCTTGATAAATCCCAGTGCATGAATAGTCACATGCTCAAGACCGGAAAAAATGTTGTAAGCCTGCATGCTGTTCCTGCAGAACATTTGAGGGTAACATACTACACAGTCCTGCAGTCTATTTGAAGAATTAGTCAATATTTAACATTTTTTTTTTTATTTTAAAGAAATCTAGAAGTAGAAGCTTCGCACATTTTCCAACCAAAACTGCTTTTCAAAATTGTTAATTACAGTGGTCACTGCAAAACAAATCATCCCTCTGGTAAATCCATCTTAATTCTTCCTTTGTGTTTTGACACGATTGAATGAGAGCCAGTACAACAGATTTAAATGAAGCTTGAACTTTAAATGATTCTCAGTTTAGGGAACATTAAATTTAATGTATGTCAGTGTTGGAACTTTATGGGGGAGACGCATGCCGGCTGAAGACGGAGCTCCGTTTGGCCTTTAATCTTGACGCCTGTCGCTGAGGGCCACTACTCTTTCCTCAGGCTTCCACTCGAGTCCAGAAACGCCAAGTTGCGCCTAAGCTAATTTGCAACATCCGTATATCATATATAATGTAATATTAAACTTGTCATGAAAGCATGACTACTGAGGGATGCTTCTGCAGTTCTATCACTAAAGCCTTGGCCATGGCACGAGGTTTATGAAGAGACAGCTGCTGATTGTATAAAATAGCAGGAAAGGTAGAACTTTATAGGAAGGTTAACGCACTTGCACAAACAGCCAAGTGGGGCAGCCCCTTCCCTCTCATCTCCAGTTTAGATGACTGGACTTTGGGCCGAGGAGGATTCCAGCCCCTGTGGCACACCCGGCGTGGTGCCCACATCCTGTCCCTGATGCTCCTGTTACCGGGATCAATTGAGGTGACAGAGTGGCGGGGAATGCTCCGGATGCAGCAATTCCCCTACTGGGGCATTGGGCATGAGCAACCCGGCAGCGGGTCCTCCAAGGGTGCAGATTCAACTCCTTTTACAGTGGTGGCAAGGCGGTTAGGGAGCAGTCAACCAATGAAGCATCGTCTGTGCATAGAATGTACTCAAGGCCGTAAAATAAGAGCCACTGATAGGATGTAAATAAATCAAATTGCAATCCCAAATTAGAAAAAGTTGGGATGGTATGGAAAATGCAAATTTACTTTGACTTGTATTTATCTGTCATACTGTCTGCAATGAAATATCGGCCTTGTTATTAAAGGCGCATACGATGGATACACACTCAAATCAGCCAGCTTTCGGGGTTCAGGCTTGCTCTTCTCCAGCTGTAAACTGGGCACGTCAAACTACCCTGGAGCTTCATCATCCCCATATTTCACAGCAATTAACCTGGCACTGAAAGTGACTCGTATTAGCTGACCTCCTACCTACGAGTCTACTATGCAGACAGCCTTACACAGCCCGTGTAGCACTCGCCGTTAAATTACGGATCCCGAAAGCTGGGACGCCAAACCACAGCCGTTTCCTTTTTTCCTCCCCTCCTCTGCCTCCCTGTTCTGTAGCATCCTGGCAAAAGGAGCACATTTCCAATTAAACCTCAGGACAAGACCTATTGTTTAGGTGCTGCAATTCCAAGGGATGCAGCAGTCAGCAGTGACATCAAGGGTAACAGGGAGCCGTGAAGGGACAGTTAATTATGGTCCCGACTCTTTCCAGATATGCACAGTGAGCATGAGAACATTGGTAAAACAGGGCTACCGTGAACAGTTACTGCAAGAAAAAAAAAATCTGGACTATGGCACACTGAACATTAACTAACAAGGAACACTAAGAACATAATCATTTAGAGTAAAGTAGAACAGGTAAGCAGGCAATAATAAACAAGGACCATAACTGAAAAGGTGTAAGTAAACTGTGGGCAGTATGGGACCTGCATGCAAGGTAAATAAATTAACACGGTAATGTAGGTGTCCACCTCATGCCTGACTTAATTTCTGTATTCAATCTTCTGTTCAAAGACAAATCAAACAGGCCTTGGATCTAAGCATAACCCCAAAACTTCCCAGCAAAAATGGCAACTAATTTTCAGATTGGAAAGTTAAACAAGCAAAACAATCTTTACACAGAGGATTTTGGTTAACACTATTTTTTCTTATAATAAATCACTCTCCTTTTGAATCCGATGCCTGCTGGGTCTATATGAACACTCAGTTTTAAGTGACGTTTCATTATTTAAGGAACTGACCCTAAAAAAAAGAATGCAGACCTTTATTCACTATCAAGTGTAAGGCAGGGTCACTGTGTCACATGAACACATCAATGTTAAGCTGAATATTTTGCCTTTCATATTTTCATGTAGATGTATAATAAATATTTAAAAGGATCACAGTGTTGTCCTCCGGGGGCATGTCCTCAATTAGGATGGACAGATCAGGCTTGTAAAAACCATATTAAGCTGAACTGAGTACAACGATACACACTGATTAACTGATCCCCTGAACTTCATATACTCACTATTAAACTCTGGCAATGGGCAGACACACTAAACACAGACATGTTCGGGGGAACAGGGGCTCCATAAGTAGATGAAATCCACCCACACGTGGCTCTCCATGTTTCCAAGTGTATTTTCAGGCAGAATGATATCAAACAGTGTTTTGAGCACTTGGAGCTGCTCCACAACACTCTACACTAAAACCCTGTTGGGCATCTAAAATAGTCTGGGTACTTCTCATTTTCTGTAATGCTGCAAAAGAAGCCCATCCTGACAGACATGGAATCCACTAAAACATGGTACACGCTGTACACATTCACAGTTAAAAGAACTATATATTGTATGTTTAAATACATCCTTTGTGTGTAGCAGCTTCATTCGAACCTGAAACCTAGCAGGTCTAGTTCCCAGTAGAGTTAGGCCAAGATTATTAGATGGTTGCTCTGGAGAGCCCTATTTCAGTTGTATACATGACTAAACATTTTTTTTTTTGCAACCATGAAAGTGAATTTTGGCGTGCCAGTACAACTGCCTGAAATCACGTATGCCTCTACACTCATAAATACAAATAACTTCAAAAAATGTAACCAACACAGTTACCCTTGTAGGTGAGATATGTTTAGTCCTTAAAAAACCCAGTGTGCACAGGTTTACTTTAGAAGAGTGTGACACTTAACTGTTGATTCAGTTTGCTTGCGGTCAACAGTTGAACTATAGGGTTAGCCAAGCATTATGCACAGCATAAAATAGTATTTTTAAAAAATGTGAAAACAAGTAGATAAAAGATACAAATACTTAATAGCAGTTCAGTGAATGACATAATATAAATTTAATCAGGATTTGGTTGAAGATTTCACATGGTTAAAAATGGTCTTATGCTTTGGTATCTGCTACTGGCAATTCAAACATGAAGCGTGAGGCAGCGATGAAACATAATGCATCCCTAAGACATTCATGCTGCAGGGGTGGATCCACCGGCCTGAAGGCCAGGGGTGGATCCGATCCATCAACCTGAACACCAAGGGTGGATCCAACAAAAGAGGCTCGCCAGCTCTATATGGCGTAAAAAATATTTCTGTGGTTTTTTCCACTGCCCACCTGGGTTGCAGGCTACTTTTCGCCCCCAGCACCTCCCCTCCTCTGTTTGCAATGTTCACCCCACTCCCACCCCCCTAGGCATGCATCTTTCAGGACCTCCTGTTTGTGCCTCTTCATGTCTGACTGACTGGCCACCCCTGACATATACACTTCTGCTGAAATATTTTGGAAACAATTGTTCTATTGATGATTGTTGGCATTTTTTTAAAGGGTTACTAGAACACCATATTTTTCCATTGTCATAAGATTGATACTCTGTTATCCTGCTTCCTGTACATTTTGCAATGCAAAATTCTTAGAACAAGCCTGAATTATCAACTGCTGCATAACTGAAATTTTATAATTGTGATGCATAGTATTTCTTTTGAGTAATTTAAAATTGAATTTTGAAAGTGAGTCTACAATTTTCACCATGCCCTTAAATTTAACTTAGGAGCACAAGAGCTGAAAAGAAATGCAAGTGTAGGGCCTTACTAGAAAGTTTTAAATAGTCACTGACCAGCTGACTGCAATATCTTGACCTACACCCGGGTTCAAACAAATTTTCTATTTAGGGAAAAATTAAAAGAAAACTATTTCCCATTTATCTTTATAATTCTGCTTGACCTAAACGCCAGAAATGCACACCAAAAAAAGAAAAATAAATAAAAAGCTGATTTTTAGTTTTTATTGACCTGGAATCATTAAATCACGACTTGTGGAACAGAAATGTAATGAGCGGAATCTGTGCCCCCAAAGCCCACTATTTCACCATCAGCTGCAGTTCACTTCATTATGTTTTAATTACCTTTGCCTATACGTTTCACTTATACTCTTCATTATTAATGAAGTAACAGGTGGGAATACAAATAATAACAATAACACCTCCCTCTGCGTTGACCTCATTTAGAAGGCACCGTTTATATAAATATCAACCTCAACATTTAAAATTACCTTCATGTCTCTAATCAAATTAGCAAATTGTCTGAAAAGGTAAAGATAATATCAGCAAACTGAATTACATGGCAAAACCAATTAAAACAGCGATAATGCCACATCAGTTTGCCTGGGATGTATCAGGTGAAATGGAACTGGCATTAGGATCCAGGCAAGGAAGAGGATGATATTAACTTACAGAGTTGAGAGACAATGTCCACTAAAGCCACACAAATTTGAGGACAAAATCAATATGGTAGTACAACACACACACATTCACACAGTTTTGCTTAGCCTTGAACCCTTGAACTACATCAGCAGGAGCTGAGAGCCTGAAGGAATGGATCCTTTTTAACCGTTTGCAGGCCTTACCAGCAGATTCATCCAACACTTGGGGTTCTAAACGAATATGCTGAAAATGAATAGGATACCCCTTTGGTAGTCATTTAATTACCCAGAAAGACCACGCTGCTTACCTGCGGTCCCAGACAGTTCCACACTCAATGTGCGTTCAATGGTTTTGTTTTCAAACGGTGATCCCTTGTTGCCACTGAAACAGAAAAGGGACCCATTTTACCTCTTGAGGGAAAATGTTGCTTTCTTTAGATTAGTTTGTGGTCTTACAAATGGAAATGAAAGGAACAGTTTGCCTCAGTTTTTCTGTTTTTGTTTGCTGGTTTGATTTGTTTCTGGGCTCTGGTCTATAAAATGTTTGAAAAACTCTCTCACTTACTTTGGAGACTCTGGGGTCAAAGGAAGTGGCAAGGTGCTTGGTTTGGCTGTAGAACACAAAGGAGCATGGGTAATTATTTAACTAGTTAACATTGAGCGAGGAAGCACTCACTTCCAAAACTACGTAAGTACCAGTTTCAGATTTGATTACTGATAGCTGTGTGATTAGAAACAGTTTAGAATAATTTTCTAAACTTTGTTAAATTTAATGTGATTATTAAATTTAGACCCCTTTTTTGGATAAAAAAAAAAAAAATACTATTTGAGGCAGGATGAGGTAATGATATACACATTCTGAATGTGAAAATTAGTTGAACAGGGAGAAAAAAAAAAAAAAAAAAACAGACCTCGAACAACAATGTCTGAAACCCAAGTGACACAGAAAGTCATTTTGCATGCAGTGAAATAAAGGAGAAAAATAGAGTAGTCAATAGTCAGCTTGTGCAGTTGACTGAGGTGCTGATTATATCAACTGCAACTAAGGAATGCTCTTCATTTTAACAACTGGCATTATAGCAGTGTTTGGCCATAATGGTTTACACAAACATTCAGCTCAATCTACCCAGAAACGGGTTGACTTAAAATGCATTAACGCATTGAGACGCAACAACATCCTCCCGTCCCATTTGAAACAGCCTCTAGTGCTGCATGGATCGGATGCACCTTGCATCTATACAGCCGGTTTTGACTCCTGCCGGGAGCCCCCATGAAGGACACAGGCGATGCATATGTTCAGACTGACTGTTAGGTTTGGATTAACATGGTGGTTAGTAAGTAGTCAAAGCAGGAAGCAGTTAGAGCTGGAGCAGGATAGAAAAAGGGACAGGGATGCTGCGATGATTACCGGAAGGAAGGACCTGGTCGCCAGGGTGCCTGCAGAGTGCCTGCCTGTGTAGGTGCTGCTCTTGTGTGACGGAGTGGTCGATGTCTCCTACAGGGATTACGAAGTCCGGAAAGAGCGGGCTCAGAAAGCCCAGTGAGTACGACACGGGGTTGCCCATGGCATCATTGTCAACATCGTCCTTGACATAGGCACTCTGCTCCAAAGGCTCAACCGTCACCTTCGTCTCGACCCCCTTTCCTAACTCTCTGGCCAAACAAATTGGCTTGCCTGGCTCCTTCAACATTGGGAGTTCCAGGGCATGCTGTTTGGTCTGAATGAGGCCCCAGTTGCCTGTGGCAGAGACCTTGCCAGCCAGCCTGGAAGGCCCATTGCATTCACAGTACCAAGGAATTGTCCTGCTCGCCGAAGGGCTTGAAGACGGACCCCAATGGCCCTGGTGGCGGGCAGCCTTTCAGTTAGATTTTAGCAGCTGGCTAAGCAGAGGATGATCCCTTTTCCTGATGGTCACTGTGATGTGCCTACCTGTATGTCCAGCTCTGCCCAAGTTCTCACTAGCCAAAGTACGGGCATCCTCACAGCAACGCTCACAGCTGTCGGCCTGACCCATCTCTCTTGGAGGGAGAGAGTAAGAATGCATGTACCTAATAAACCTAGCGGCAGCCAGGTGCCCCGCATCCAGGGAAGACTGCTGAACTGGAGGCCTTCCTTCTCTGCAGGGCGGCCTATGCTCCAGTCTGGAGCACATATGGCCACTCCTACAGGGTCTTGGGGTGATGCGAGAAGGTGCTACGGGTTCAGACGATCCCTCAATACCGGCCCCGTGAACGCAACACCTCCAGCACCTTCTGCTCACACCTACCACATAACACGCTCCAGCATCCTGGCTCTCACCTCGCTGGGGATGCGACGGCTGCCGCCGCAACTGTGACACCACTGGCGTGGAGGACTGCTTCTTCTTGGAGGAGGACGAGGAGCAGGAAGATGACAGGGAGGAGAAGGAGGACGTGGAAGAGGATGACGGTGAAGATGAAGAAGAGGAGGCTCCTCCAGCCTTGTCTTTGCTGCTGCTACCATTGCTACTGCAGGCCCGACTGCCTCGCTTTTGGCTTGCTTTGGTCTGCAGGGTGTCATCACCGGCTGTCAGGTACTTCAGCAGCTCCGTACATGGATGCCTCACCGGCCTGATCTGCTGTGGACCGGAACTCCTCTGCTTGCCGTTCCAGGGATTCTCTGTCTGCAGCCATTCAAAAATTCAAACATAACAAGATTGTTTTCTGAAAAGCACCCCCCCAGCAACCACAAAACAGCAGTGGATGACTGCCACTCTGCCATTGTCATGCCATGCCCCCAGTTCTTCTGGGTGAGGGTTTGGTCTCAGGGAGCCCTCTAGTCATAGTATCTCAAAACTGCGTCACATTCCCATTTTAAAACAGACTTTAAGAACACGTCAACAAAAACCACAAAATAACTGTTGCCATATAGGCCAATTTGGAGAGCAACATTCGATGTCTCATACAAGCTCGTTCTGTGGCATTAGATTTTCCCATTTCTGCTCTGCAGAAAGCTGAGAAATTTGCCCGTTTCTGAAACCATCACCTACAATGTGCTACTTAATTATGTTTCAAATTAAAACACTTAAAATGTTCTCACTCAGCTTTTGCTCCAGTTAATGTACAGTGATACATGCAATTTAATTTTATATACTTTTTTTTCCCCCCAGACTGAAGGTTGAAAGACGTAATTCCCTTTAACTGGTTCTGGTGAGTTACATAACAATGATAAGTAAGAAGCGTGACACGCAATATGACAGTTTTTATATGTTTGTAATTTCAGCTCATGATTGTGATCCTTTTTTCTTATCATCATCATCATCATCATAAATAGTATTTATTACTGGCTATTACAGCATGTAAAATGTTAGGGTTTCATTAAAATTGCATCCTACTAATAGCTAACCGTAAGTAGCTTGTCTGTGTGGTCTGTGGCCTTCCAGGAAGAACCATGGTGTGTGGCTACCTTGACGACAGTGGGCGGCAGTCTGACCCGTTGGGTGCCTGACACATGGCACTGTGCCTTGCTGCCTTCGTACTGACTGTAGTCAAGCTGCGTGTTAGCAGGTGCCAGCAGAAGTTTCTTCAGCTGCGACAAGAAGACGGGAGAGGAAATGGAGGCATAGATGAGCAAGTTCCTCCAAACGTCCATGACCACAGTCAATGAAGCCACCTCAGGGAGTGTCTAATGGGCCTTTATCTGAGCGGTGCTGGGGGTGCTGGGTAATTAGGTTTGTTTTTGGGGGAAACACACACAGCCCATGCAGGCTCACATCTTACAATCTGTTCAGCGGCCACTTTGAGGAGTCTTCCAATTAACCTGTGCCGACACAATTGACTTGTGTCGTGGTGGATGTCCCCACGGGACAGCATGTCCAAGGCATGTATTCACTCAATTTGGACATGTGAAACCAGTCCAAAATACAGCCAACCAAACCAAAAGTCAAACAAATCAGTACTTGGTTTCTAGAGCTAATGGTTAAGGCTGCTTGTGGATGGAGTACTTGGGTAGCAGTCTGGCAGCCTTTTACTACACACGCTCCTCAGGGGTGAATCAATGAATGTTCAGAAGGGAATTCTTTGAAACCATGGTCAAACCTTGATTTAGCACGACCAGATTCACACAACCGATGCTGCACACTGAATCGCATCATTATCCAGTGAATGCTGATCAACATCCATTGTTGTAGCTTCAGGTGGGCAATCCTGCCCAAGGGAGCATTCATTAAATTAAGCTAATGATTTGGATACAAAATACCATCATTTGACTGTAAAGATCAGTAGAATCTTCACACCTACGTAAACCAGGTCATGTCAATTGACCTGCTCAGGTTTAGCAAAAACCCACTGTGCTCGTGAGCTACCCTTGGAAATGACTGGACACCTAGACCATCCTAGGAAAATCACTTCAAACCAAAGTCTTTGCCTCATGACAGCGTCTTGATATATCAAGGCAAATGCTGCATGCTGCCATAGTCAGGGAAAACAAAGACTGCTGGTTTTAAGCCTGTGAAGGACATGTCTATAGCACCTGTCAACAAGACACTTAACCTGAATGGCTCTAGTTAATTACCATGCAGTATAATTAGCCACCTTCAGCTGTCCAGGGACATGAAGTGGGTGGAAGTTTGGGCTGAACATTGATCACTTCCAGGTTTAGACATCTTACCAGAGATGGCTCCTCGACCTCCTGAGTTGGCGGCGAGTCATCGGGCATGGAGGGACAGCTCTGGTTGCTGGTGCTAGTTCCGTCCCCATCCGCCAGGGCCTCGAATGAAGGCAGCCCGTCCTCGTCCACCGGGATGCTGTCCAGGGTCTCTGTGAGCACTGCCAGAAGGTTGGCCTCATTCTCCTCATCTATCTTCTTAGAAAAAGGCAAGGGAGAAAAAAAAAACAAAGGATAATAAATGGGACAGCTCAAAAGAGTCGCTTTTTAAAAAATGATTTTTGGTGCCAGGCTCTGTTAAGACTTAAACACTCCCTTTTCACACAGCAAACAGCTGCATTGCTGCTGCATCTCCCCTTTTTTCTATGAGTCAGATCAATCTCTCACATGTAAGGTATACGGCGTACTGGACCAAAACAATGTATCCCCAAAGAAACCCATTAACAAGGCAGGCACACTCTTACACATCTGTGACAGCAAGGGAATGGAGAAGACACAACACAGTCGACATGGAGCTGACTTGCCTCAATCTCCTGCTTTCTCTCTAGAAAGGAATGATGGCGTGTCGACAGGCTGTTTGCTAAAAATCCCAAGATAAGAAGAATTACCGCATGCTAATGCTGAACAAAAGTCTTAAAAAGTATATCAGAAGGCACGGAAACCAGAGGATTGAACAAATGAAAATCCGTCATTTCTTTTCTCTGGATGTGCTTGAGCCTATTCATATTGTATTAAACATGACATGATGTGCTTTGCTGAGAAAGGTACAGATTCCGGCATTAGGCCCCTAGCATGCAACTGACCACTTTCCATTTAGCCATTTAACACTCAGCCCACAGGACTCACCAAACAGATTCCAGAATTAAGTCCATTGGACAAAGTAAGTCAGGTTTCAACATTAAACTCACAAAACTAATGGACCAGGTTTCAGCATTTAGCCTGTAAGCCAAAATAAGTCAGGTTCTACAATTAAGCCCAGCATAGGAGAGGTTCTGGAATTAAGTCCATAGGACTCAAGGGTGAGTTTACAGAATTAGGCCCACAGGATTCATAGGAGAAATTCTGTAATTAAATCCACCGGACTCAGGGGTGAGTTTCTAGTACAGTTGTGGTCAGAAGTTTACATTCATGCCCAAGATGAGTGTATGGCATAGAAATTTTGGGCTTTTAATGATTTCTTTGAACTGTTCTTTTTCCAGGGTGGAATGATTATGCAGCATACATCTTTAATGACTTTTTTAAAAAAAAAAAAAAAAAAAAAAAAGAATTTGGTGACTAACAGCTTGAATTTATTTGGATTTTCTCTAATCCACACACGGTCAAAATTATACATACACTGTACCGGGTCAAATATTTACATACATTCACAAATCTTTTAACAAGTGGTGCTGAAGGTTCTACAATGTCTTTTAACTTGACAAGGCCAAGGCCTATTAACTTCTCGTTAGTGATCACGATAGACTACAACTGGTAGTTTCTCTTTGCCAGCATAAAAAGGTTTTACATCACCATGGACTGAGAGGGTGCCGACCAAAAAAAGAAGCCCCTCCTCCAAAATCGACACCTTCAAACTCAACTGAAATTTGCAGCTGCCCACATGGACAAGCCAAATGCCTTCTGGAGAAAAGTTTTATGGTCAGACGAGACAAAGTTTGATCTATACCGGTCAAAAAAATTAAAGGAACACTTTGAAAACACATCAGATCTCAACGGGAAGAAAAATCATGCTGATGTCTATACTGATATGGACTGGGTAATGTGTTAGGAATGAAAGGATGCCACATTGATTTTCATTTCCATCAAACAACCTACAGAGGGCTGAATTCAAAGACACCCCAAAAATCAAAGCGAAAAAATGATGCTACAGGCTAGTCCATTTTGCTGAAATTTCATTGCAGCAACTCAAAATCGTACTCAGTAGTTTGTATGGCCCCACATGCTTGTATGCATGCCTGACAACGTCAGGGCATGCTCCCAATGAGACGACGGATGGTGTCCTGGGGGATCTCCTCCCAGATCTGGACCAGGGCATCACTGAACTCCTGGACAGTCTGAGGTGCAACCCGGCAGCGTCGGATGGACCGAAACATAACGTCCCAGAGGTGTTCTATTGGGTCTAGGTCAGGTGAGCGTGGGCGCCAGTCAATGGTATCAGTTCCTTCATCCTCCAGGAACTGCCTGCATACTCTCACCACATGAGGCCAGGCATTGTCGTGCACCATGAGGAACCCAGGACCCACTGCACCAGCGTAGGGTCTGACAATGGGTCCAAGGATTTCATCCCGATACCTAATGGCAG
>JAACJT020000013.1:7498029-7509655 GCA_009936485.2 Gymnarchus niloticus | reverse complement strand
CTCCGTGTCCATTCGCAATTGCACAAATATTACTTTATTTTCCAGAGAGGGTTCATATGAGGTGAAACTCCAATACCGTATCTCACGCCTAGTGGCGTGTTAGCGTGTTGAACTATATATATATATATATAAATGTTCTATATATATAATATACAACATTTTGACCAAAAAAAACCCAAAAACGCGTGTGATTATGGCAACTGTTCTAGATGTATCAGTATGAATGGAGACTCCGTGTCCATTCGCAATTGCACAAATATTACTTTATTTTCCAGAGAGGGTTCATATGAGGTGAAACTCCAATACCATATCTCATGCCTGGTGGTGTGTTAGCGTGTTGAACTGAAATACACTTATTCATACAACACTGGCGAGTTTGTTTTAAGCCCGAAATGTGATAATCACGAGTGCCGCTGACGATATTTACGTGATAGTTCAGTATTTTGGATTCTGATATACTGCGATATTTATTCGCTGGTTAAGAACTTCCCCTGTCCACGCCAGATTTCAAAAGTTGTCACGTTTTCTAATTTACGGTCGTGCTCCGATCGAAATTACAGACAGCATATGTGTCCATGGCACTTCATATCTCTCTTAATAGTTCCATTTACATTGCAATTATCATACATTCTTCATTCTTTTATGAGATAAAATATATAGATGAGAAGGTTTTGCAGCGAAGCTACGTGAAGCAGTAATGTTGGGTTAATTAAGACCATTTTATCTCCTGCACATTACAGTTAAACAGCAGGTAGCAGGGTGTATTATGTCAACACACCGTGTGTACTAAACGTAACTACAGCAAACAACAACAAAACGTTTGCGTGGATACTGAAAACACTTGCCGCCATCTGGCAAACATCCATTGAATTGCTATTGTAGTTTTTTTACTGTCAAAGTGTCTTTGATTTTGTTGTCTTAAATTGAATGTTAACGTTACTAAATGTACCATGCAGCAGATCTGAGTACAGTAAAATACCTCTTCTGATGCGAAAAATACTCCTGACAGCGTAGACCTGGTTGTTATCCTCCAAGACGTGCCATCTGTCAGTAACATGCATAGGTTCTTTTGTTGTACGGTTCAATGGAGATGCATAAAAAGTTTGTTCCACCTCCTTTTGTCATGAATTACCTATCCCGGTTGTAAAGAGAATAGCGGGGTGTCTTCGGTAACCGGCTCCTTTTGACATTCTATCCGAAAAACACTGTAGCAACTGTGTGAGCCATAGTTGCTAGTACTTTAGACGCGGACTCAGAGCTTAAAGGCAAAAACGTTTATTCAAGTCTGTCAACAGTTTTCCAATCAAACATCGACAGTGCGTTTGCAGCGTGCTCAACTTTAGCTATGATACACACATTCATGGTGAACGATCTATTTGCACAAACGACACTAACGCAGCACAGTATAACACTTAGAATATTGGATGCATATTTTAATAATTATTCACATTGATGCTGTATCTCACAGCATCCTGGAAACCACTGGTTTCCTTCCCCACAGTGCCAAACTGCCCCCACCAAATTAGTTGACCATCCCGCAACCCCATAATAAAGTCTGCCAGATGTACTGGGCAACAGCGGCCTCACCGTACATGACAAGCTACAGTCACGGGGTGCTTGTGTCTGCTGGGTACTCACCCCTTCACTTGGTACAGGTGATCTAGCTGGGGCCAGGGGGTGGAAGGCTGCCAGACTGTTCCAGTGCAGCACCACAGTTCTCTGCCACTTAGCCAACTGATCTGGTATACGATGTCGGAAAGATTTTACAGCACCTCTCCTAGCCCCCTCCAGTGACTGTCCAGCTTAGATGACTGTCCCTTTTCTGGATGGGGTAGTACACCCAAACCAGGTTATCAGTACTAAAGGCCTGGTTCTAGCAGCATGCATCATTGGCACGCTTCTACTTGACAGTCGCTGCACCCTGGTGTTGCCTTGTGAAGTTGTGAGCTTGTGCAATATTCACAGACACTCCCAGAGACTGCACAGGTACCCCAGGCCAGGCTCTGGTGGTGGCACAACTCTAGCTCAGAGGGTGGCACAAACACCAAGTCCACTAGGGTGTGCAGCTCCTGGCCAAACATGAGGGCAGCCAGGGTACACCCGATGCTTTCTTAAACACAGCAGCAAGGGGTGGTTATCTCCAGCTGCCAGCAGACTTTGCTGAAACTTGCCACAAAGTTTCTTCCCTGGTCGCTATGGAGCTCCTTGGGTACCCTGAAGCAGAAGAAGATCTCCTCCAAGAGCTTCTCAGCAATAGTGGTGACTGTATGGTTGGGGAATTACGTAGTATGTCTCAGGACACATCGTAAAGTAGTCCATGACCATAAGTATATAGCAGTTCCCAGCATCACTACGGGGAGAGATGCCCAGAATGTTCATTCCCACCTTCTCCATGGGTGTCCCCACCAGGTACAGCTGTATGGACACCCAAGACACAATGACTCGGACCCTTCCATGAAGTACACACGTCACAACAATGAATGAACACTTTTGTGTCCCGACTGTAGCCTGGCCAGTAAAAATGAAGCCTTAACGTGCCCAGAGTCATAGCTGCTCTAACATGACCCGGCCCGGATAACCCATGCACTGATCTTAGGACAGTTTTGCTGTGGCATAGTGGATTTAGCAGTTTTAGCTTTTATTCATTGCCATCGAGGGACCGACAGTGCCAAAGCAGCAGTTTGTCATGCTCTTCCAGGGAGCCTTACTACAAGTAAAGGGCTTTGGTCTTTGGGTGAATGGCAGAGACCTCACCCTACTCTGGCCATCACCTGGCGTGAAGCCACTCCTGTACTCTGGAAAGCACTGGATCACAATGCTGTTCGTCGGTCAGCTAATTGAGGTCCTGCAGCACCGGGTCTTCTGACAGCATCCAACAGCTACTGCAACCAACACATGCTGACTGCACTCCTTGGCATGGTGACAATGGCGGCAGTCGTTCACCTCACAGGGAAATTGGGAGAGGGTGTCTGCCTTTCCATGGAGCTTGCCGGGGTGATGTTGGGTCTTGAAACTGAATTCAGCCAGCATCTCCAGTTAGAAAAACAGTTGCAAAAGCCCAGCAGCCAGATGATGGACATGTGGTCCATCAGCAGGCTGAAACGCCACCCGCAGAGGTAGGGATGGAAATGCAGGTAAAAGTTCCTGGTGAGTAATGCAATAACTGTGTTTGGGCTGGCTCCGCGTATGGCTGTGGAATGCTACAACCCTCATTGCTGACATCTATGTCCACAATGAAAAGGAGCTCAGGATCTGGTTATGCCAACCCTGGGGTTTCAGTGAGCACCACCTGGATCTGATTGAACACAGCGGTGCAATTGTCAGTCCACTCCAAACTCCATAATTTCTCCGTGAGGTGGTGGAGCAGCTTGGAAATCCTGGTGAAGTTCATTATATATCTCCTGTAATATGAGGCGAGTCCCAGGACGCTGTGGAGCTCAGGAACTTTCCAGGGAAGAGGCCAGTCTCCATCTGCTGCCACCTTGTTTGGGTCAGTGGCCCCCCTTTCTCTGCTGAGAATGTGCCCCAGAAACGCCATTTTCCTCTGCAGGAGGGAGCACTTCCGGGGCTTCAGCCATCAACACACCTGGCAAATTGTAATGAAGACTGTTCCTAGGTCCCACATGGGTCCATCATAATCAGGAGCATGGACCAGCAGGTTGTCCAAATAGATGACATACTGCCTGTGAGAGACGTGGGTTAGAGTGTGCTTCATCATCCTCTTGAAGGTTGCCGACATGTTACAGAGCCCAAACAGCATAACCCAGAAGTGCCACAGTCCCTGACCAATGATGAAAGCAAATTTGGGATAGGTATCTGGGGCTAATTCAGCCTGCCAGTAGCCACTTTAGAGGTCTAAGGAGCTGAACCACACTGACTTGATAATGTGATCCAGCATGTTGCCAATCCAGGGTAGCAATCCTTCAGGGTCACCAAGTTCAGGCGTTGATATTCAACAGAGGAATGGCAGAACTCATCTTTCTTCCTGACTAGGACTGCCAATGCCACCCACAGACTCTTTTACGGCTGTATCACCTCGGCCACTGCCATCTCCCAGATCCGCTGTTCTGCTGCTTGTCTTTTTGCCAGGACCAGCCAATATGGTTGCAGACAAATGGTCATTCCCTGTCTCAATGCTGTGCTGCATGAGTGCAGTGGGGCAACAGTCTTTGTCTCTGGCAGTGATGATGTTCTGGTGCTAGTCTTAACGGATCTTCAGCTGTTCCTCACAGCACCATAGGAATCACTAGTTTCCCTCTCTGCAGCACCACAATAATACTATTTTTTTTCTGCCAGTTCAGCCGAAGATTACATTTCGGATTAAGTTAGATGTGTGAAGTCCATATGATTGTGCTTTCTTAAAATTTATGAAACCATGAAAGACCGATTAAATGTTTAATTCTATGGAGGGCTTTTAAAAACCAAAGCAAATTTGTGAAATTACCGTTGTTAGGATGGCCGGTATTATGGTAGCGAGAAAGATGAGTCCATCAGTCCGTCCGTATGCCGGCACAGAGACGTTGGCATCAGCTGCAGCGGACCAAAGGCAGGTTGAGAGCCATAACCTCATGGGTTGTTTTCTCAGAGCAGATCAACTGGCAGCCATATAGCAGTAGCGGTGGCAACAAATCGGATCCGAGACAGCTCTTGAAAACAATTTCACCAGCGGAAACCCAGACTTGAGCTGTCATGCTGAGATTCCCCCTGCAGTTGCTGCACCAGCAAACGCCTGTGACTCATGCTGAATCCCTTATCAGATCATCCACTTTATGGCAGATTAAGATAGCCGACACAAAACCAGCACATAAATTAATTATTTTAATTGAGAAATCACATTTGTATTTGCATTTTTTACACCAATATATTGCCACACTCCTGAAGCGTCAAGCCATTTTTAAGGTACAGTCAATCCTCCAATTTATTGCGGATAAAGTCATTGTACTGTCTGATTACATCCATTCATACTGTCTCGATGCTTTAGTGTGACACAGACCTGTGTGCCTAGAGTGGTGTCTGCTGGGAGTAAGTGGTTTTTTGCTATCATATCTGGCACAATTGCTAAGTGGGATTTGTCCGTACAAATGGCTGTAACAAAAGATGTCGAAATCGGAAGACTATTCTGATAGTCACAAAGACAGAAAAGGACATGTCAAAATTTTCACCTGCAAAAAAAAGAAGATTATGTTTAAACAAGAAAATGATCTATTTGAAGACATCATTTTTTGTCAGGTTTCAACATACCGTTTGAGCCCAAGATTGATTTTGCTACCAATGACACTGATCTCCCTGAACAACTTTACAGTTGCATTTACCGAATATATAACCTTTCTGTAAACCTGCCATGTATGAGAGATAAAAAAAAATCATGTGATGACTATGGTGTAAAGCAGTGGTTCTCAACCCCTCCCTCAGGCAGTCCACATTTTTGGTCTAGCCCACCACCTTGTACATCTATGCCAGGTAATCAAGGACACTATCAGCAAATGACAAGTAAGTTCAGGTATGTAGGTGGTGGAACACAACAAAAATGTGGACTGGCTGGGCTCACTGAGGACTGGGTTGAGAACCACTGGTGTAAAACAAGGTCTACAGGCGTTCATTGCCTTTGCCATTCATGCAGGGAAAAAGCAGCAACATGCATATCAAGTGCAAATTCAAATTATAAAGGCTTGTTTTCAAAAACTGAAGGAAAACAAGGTGGGTCTGTGAGAGGATACTATGGAGAAGCCACTGGACAAGGCATTCTTGGAGCTGACAACCTATGCAGAAGCACAGTGTGCAATGGCTGGTTATGAGCTGGTTAGCTCTTAATAATCAGAAGCCCAGCACACCAGTTAGCATCCATGACAGCAGTCAATTTGAAGAGACTGAGGGCTGAGTTGGAAGTATCACAGGCCCTTTGCCAGGGGCTGCCACACCAGGGGCTGGACATATCACGCGATGAGCACCAAAGGTCCGCGCATGAGTAATACGCCGCCAAAAATAACAGAAGAAAGAGCTGAGTCCCCTGTTTTCCTCTTGCCTGGTCGGCTGTTAATTCCCCACGTCCTCAGAACTGCGCACAGTTTAGTCAACAAATCCAGAGTGACTAACAGCTCATACAGCAGGATGCTTTACCAGAGCAGCTCGTGTGACGCGTCGTCCTCTGCACCGCGGCGGCGAGACCCCTCGTGGGACGAATGCTATTGGCCGTATGATTGCAGGCCTGCTCCCTTTACGGCCGTGTTTGCTGCTGCTCGAGGAAGCAGCAGTCCACAAAAATGACCAAAAGGAAAGGAAGGACAGGAATGGTGATGAGCTTATCAGCGGTTGATTCAGGGACCAGGTGTTGGGGTTTTGTCTCTGAACTGGTACCAGAGGATCCAGGTACTAATTACCACACTACTACCAGCCCTCCTCTCTACGCAAGATTTGGTGTGACCCAAAACATCATCATCATATGTTTACAAATACTTCTCTATTGTATGCCAATTGAAAACCCTAATAACAGGTAGGTATCAGAAGAAGAGGATGCCCAACAACAAGATAGACGGTCAATAAGCATGCCTTCGGGAAGCCCAAAAACATTGACATGACAGAGAAGGATTGCCACTGATATGGTTTCCTGAAGTCAACATTGACTAGATGGCACAATATAATAATAATCACAATCATCATAATAATAAGTAAACAGATGTGAGAAAGATCTGGAAATAAAGGAGGCGCAACTGTCATGGTCTTAACGCATATTGATATTCTTAGCCTAGGCCTGGCCTTCTATTAGGTTGCTAACATTGTACGGTGGAGCTCAAGAATACGGAGGATTAGATCATTCACGGCCCTGTAAAATGATGAGAGGAACCTGTCGGAAAGATGAAATTGCACCTGCATTAGGTGCAAAGATGAAATTGCAACTGTATCATCCGAACAGAAAATGAAAAAAAAAAAGAATGCGAGCACTTAAATTGGACCAAAAAAGCAGGAGAGTGCATCTTTAAACCAAATTGCTGGTGAAGACAGACAGATAAATAAAAGTCTTCTGTTTGATTTTAGCAGAATGACCTTTTATCTAAAGAGACGCTGAGCTCGCTGAGTGAGAATTAGGGTTACCAGAAGTGTCCTTCACCTCCCAGAAGGTTCCACCCCACACAGGTACAATTACAGTCCTAAAGAAACTTCTGCTAAATTTTCGTGGAGGCTGGCTAATTATTACTGGGAGTGAGCATAATGCTGATTTTTCCCTTTAATCCACGTGGCCACAACCTGAACAAAAGCCCTTAGCTATCTGGACTCCCCCTAACACATCCTCTTCACAGACAGCGTTTTTATCAGCTGTCACTGTGTCGCTGTGGGTAACCATCAAAGAAAGCACAGGAACAGCTGGGAGGAAACAACACAGTCATCACCCACGATGCACTGGGCTGTTCCACAGGCGAACATCCTTACATCCCAGGGAATGACCAGAGAGACAAAGGAGGAAAAAAAACAAAAGATAATATAAAGAGAAACACAAGAGCCTTTTAATGTCTCAGGACCAACCAGTTCGGTTTGGCTGTTGTGGAGTAGCTCATCTGAATACACACAGCTGCTACACCCCCAGCTGTTTTATGCTTTCCCATCATACTCTGAGATTGCTCTGCATCATCCATTTTTTAAATATAGGAAGATCTGTCTTCTTGCTCCATAATTTATATTTCTGATGATTCATTTACTGCATTGCCAAGTCGGTGTGGCTGTTTTAATGCATCGATAGTGTGGGTGGTATATTATGGTGCGTCCATCACTGTATTAATGCATCACAGTGTTTGCATATCAAAGCTCTCTCGTTTGTTTTGCTGGTTTTGTTACACGCCCGCTTTTTGCCACAGAATTTGCATGATAGCCAGTGATTTGCCTGGGTCTTTTCCCACGGTTTGCCTCTAATCGGATGCCTCGTGATATATTAAAACCATCCTCAATCATGCTCCCAGTCCCAACCCACCGTCACTGGCTAATTCCATGGATGGCACCATGCCACCCTAACATTTACCACAGCAACAGCTCCGTCTTTGGTGATTACAGCATCAAAGCCACTTCTCTGAGAGATCTCTCAGTAACCCCCACCACCAGCACCAACCGGGGATACCAATCAGCTGCCACCGACACCCACCCCCACCCCAAAATCGCTGTGACAATCGGAATTCTTGTCAGTGCGGTAAACTGCATTAATCAGCGCTGGCTATTCACACGTTCAGCCAAATGATGAGAGTAATTACGGAGTAATTGGCAAACCGTCGGTACATCAGGAAAAATGATATGCTGGATGGCAACCTGGTCACAGGCGGCTGCCTCTCCCACCTCATTCCTCCACGGGCGCAGAGGGGGCAGCCAGAAACCCAAGTCAGGCCAAACAGTGGCAGTCAAGGCCTCAGCTTGAGGGCAAAGGGCTACAATCTGGCAATGATGCCTCTGTGGGTTTCACGGGTCATGGTGTTGGACCTTAGCCCTCATGTCCACTCACACTGTCCACGGTTAGTGAAAACACGTCCACCGTCCAAAGCAACATGCAGGTATAATATAACAGTACAGAGCTGCTGCCAATCCCACATGCAGGCTGTCCCATCATAGCGGGACGCGAACGAGATGCTGCAGTGTGCATGCGTGACTGAAAATCGTCCGAAGTATGTTGAGTAATCTAGGCTTTTACTTCAACATGGCGAATGGTGTTACACAAAAGAACAGCTTTTTGCACTGAAGCTATAAAGGACTGGCTGTTGTTGCAGTTGTAGGAAACTGTTGTGGTGGGGGGTGGGGTTGCTGGAGTGTCTAGGGGGTGTGGGGGGTGTCCACCAGCTGATAACCTGAGATAGCAGCTGGGTAATTTGTGCTGTGCTCCCTATCACGGTGGAGCCCAAGCTTCACGCTGAGGAAGAGAGGGACACAATAATAGCAAAGCAAATGGCTCATAGAAATATCCCAGTTGTTTTTCATCACATCAATTTCACGGTCTCGGGGCCATATTCTATGCACTGCATGGGGGGGGGTGGTGGTGAAGGTCCAGGGGAGGGGCTTCTATGTCAGCCCCCCCACATTAAAGACCACATGGGCTGAAACTGTTACTTAGTGGTTAATTGTGCGAGTTTTTACAGTTCATTTCTAAAGGTGTTGCTGTCAAACGTACGTTTCAACCACTTGAATAATTAACAGATTTGGGGGTGTTGGCCAAGCAAACTTATTGAAGCAGAGGAACCAATGCACTTAGCAGGAAAGAAAAAAATATATATACATTTTGAAAGGCCTCCTATGAATTGCAGCGTTGCGTATATGGAAATAATATTATGCCCTGACACTATGGAAAAAATAAGACTTATGAGAATGCATTTGAGTCTGATTTCCAGTTATTTTTGGAAGAAAGACACGTCCTATTTGTTGGAATATCTTTCATGCTGTTGCTCTGTTCTATAGATTCAGCATTTCTCCAAACGTTTGTGTCTGAGTGGCAGACTTTATCATGGTTTTGCACCCAGAATTTTCCTTCAGAAGAGTTTCTGTGAGCAGCGAAGTTGTCTGACATTCACATCTGCCTGAAACAAACCTGTTTATCCAGGGTTAATATCACTTCCTGAATATTGGCTCTTCATCCCAGCAGGACCGCTGCACGGAAGATGCCTCTCCCAGTGCTCTTTTATCATGCCTCCAACCTAAAGGGATCCCTCTTGAATTTTGAACGCGTCTCCATCCAGAAACAGTTTAATTATTAGCAACACATGTATTTGTAATGTAATTTCACAATTTCCTTTCTTTTTATGCCTGTAGCAGACTTCAGTTTGGGGATCCACCATTCCCTTTAAAGAACCGGGAATTATGGCAAAAAAGTAGGTAGCAACTTACAGTAAACGGTCTCGTGGCAAACACGAGAAGTGGGGTATAGGGGACACGCACTGTCCTTTCACGTCAAAATTAGATTTCTCAGCTGGTTTCGAAGGAAAATGGAGTCTGAGATCTAATAATGACGACGGACCTCAGGTGGACGGATGACACGAGAGACACAGGGGAGCTTTAAAAGAGTAACCTCCTCATGAGAAACGTGCGCCCGGATCTCCAGGCGACCTGCGCCAGAGTCTGGCAAAGTCAAGAGCCGCAGTTCAGCTCGGCACAACAGGCCTCCAGTGATGTAATTAATGACGACGAATTAGAATGGCCATTTCCATCAGTGGCCTCTGCTGCTTTTGTTTATCAAGTCCTGCTGAACCCCATATTACCAGAGCTGGGTTAATGACAGAGGTATTTACCTAATAGCTTTTTTATTGCTCCTGGTAAGTGTTTGGCGATTAATTACCATTCTGTGCATTAAGCTTGTTTTTATTACTACCTACCAGCATAGGAAATCATTACCAATTTCCTAAATCATTTGTAAGGTAAGTCATGCTGAGTGATGGGAGAGGAAAATAGGATTCTCCCCACTGTCCTCTGCTTTATCTCACATCACATGTGAACATATCCGTGTGCGGGGTTGCGTGCAAATGGAGAAATGACACAACTACACACCGTACAGCATTAAAGATGCCCCCCCCCCCCCAAGAAGACACTTCCAGCTGGAGCTCTGGTGAAAAGTTCAAGCAAAACAAACGTGCCGGTGGCTCCGGAATACTGATAGCCGGGCTTAAATTCACTCAGCTTTCCCAAGTGAGGTATGTGTTCATATACAGATGGAACAGGAGCGATGGACAGTATATCAGCCAAAAGACTGCAGACACATAGGACGGGACACAATGGGTTAAACTGGGTCAAAAACTTAATGTTCCATTTAAGTATATGAGATAAAAAAATAGGCATCAAGTAAGCAGAACGTGTGGTGCAGTGAGAGTTAGGGTTAGGATTAGGGAAGAGCATTACCCCTTTCAGGAGTGACTGGCATGGGACCTGAATAAAATAGGGAAACGAAGGCGTCTCTTTCAGGAACTAGGAAAGAAATCAGAAGCTTGGGACTGGAACGAAAAATTGGTGGCAGAAATTGGGAACAAAAAAATTTCTACAGGTCTCCATGTGATGCACTCTGGGTTACTGGAGATGGAAAAATCCATCAAGCCAAAATCAGTATATGATGTCTGTATTGTGCACTTTGTTATCTCCAATAATCTCCTGCATTGAGATGAAGGGTACGCCTGTCCCCGTCTGCTTTGCAATCAAGGAATTATGTATGTTTTTTTGAATTATGCAGCAGCAGACTGACAGCCTCAAAGTCAACGAAAGCGGGCCAAACGGAAACGTCTTGAAGAGGAAGACATCTCCCTTGTCACGTCACAAACATCTTAGTGCTGGTCCTCAGACCCCACGTCAAGCAGAAGTAAAGCATGTGCCTGTGCCAGGATTAAAATAACACAGCTGAGGATCTCTGCATGGCTGAAAAGCGTGGCAGAGGTTCAACATTTCGTGCAGGTGATGTCATCTACTGATCACTGGGACATGGGACTACCGTGTCCCTGCTACTCATGTATGTTACTACTACTCCTAGTGTGATGTTCCCCCTTCAATGGATCACTGCCTTGTCGTGGCGAAGGGGCTTGCATAGTTCAGTGAAACTATGAGCCAAGCCGTGTAGGGCCACCCAAGACGGACAGGTCGTAGTGGAGAACTCAGACCAAAGTGATCCCTGGAGAAGGAAATG
>JAACJT020000013.1:7482908-7497407 GCA_009936485.2 Gymnarchus niloticus | reverse complement strand
GGCGGCCTGGCGTGCTGTGGTCCATGGAGTCGCGAAGAGTCGGACACGACTGCGTGACTAAACAACAACAACAAAGTTTGATGTTCGCCCCTGGTACCTTTTGTGTGCGGTTCATTTGGTAACTCGCAGGTTTATGAGCAACTGGTTTTGTCACATTTAACCAGTACTTTGTTGTTTCCTAGTAACATGTTCGTGTCACATTGGTTGGTAACTTGTGATGTATTGGTAACTTTTTGGTCTGATTTGGCTAAAATGCTTTGTATTACTGGTAACTCAGGGTTTATAGGTAATATTTTTTGTGTTTCACTAGCAATTTCTGTTTTCCTAGTAAATTGCATGTGTGAAATTTTCACAGCAATTTGTGATCTGCTGTTATTACTATCTTGTGCATGTGGTTGTAATAGTTAGCGTGAACCCTAGGTGTTTCACAATGAGACCTTTATTGATCGAAGTACAAATTTACCGCAGAACTCAGCCATGTCCATTTTTTGGTGCTTTTTCAATGACTTGTCTCTCTCCCACTTCCTGCTCCCCTATGCCAAAAGTGAGGTGGTGGTTAGGATGCTGCTCTCAGCAAGTCTGCGTGTGCATGTGCAAATATGCACGCTTGTGTGAGCGCCCACACGCATGAGGAGACATGGATGTGTGCGCACGCTGGCCCGTGAAAAGACCGGTGTCGCTTGCCTCCTTCGGCAGCCAGCTGGCTGGCGTTCAGGGCTTCGCAGATAGTGCCAGGAAAAGATGGCAACACAGCCTCGCATACACAAACAGGCACACAAACGCAGGCCATTCAGCTGTCATTAGGAATACTCTAACAGGGAACTTCCATTAATCTAAGTGCATCTAGCAGACTAGCGCACACTCCCCAAAACACAGCAATTAATTTGGGGTTTGTTTCCGCTTATAAATGCTGGATGCAGATCAGGAGTGATTAATGATAAGTAGTTTGATGAGTCCGTAACTCATCGGTATACGAGGCCCGAGCCCACGAGCTACATCCATCACTGTCCGCGCACAAAGAGATGAAAGACACTCGTGTTGCACGTATCCCAAGAGACACCCAAGTGTTGTGTCCGTGTGGATCCGTGTGACTCCCTGCAAACCATGCCAATGGGAGGGTCACCTGAGGGACAAGGACCAGCACGCACAGAGAATCGGAGGTAGTAAAGCGAATGCTTCCAGCCCCCGCCCCCCCACTTCCTAGCCCACCACCACCATGCCTGAACTTTTCCCTGTCGGAGGCTTCGCTGTTTAAAAGACGGTGGCTACACCGGACATTCCAATCACACTGACCCATTTCCAGCCCCACTGGACCTGAGGACTCCCTACTCAGCACCAGTCGTGTGGTCCAGGCAGTATTATGCTCTTCCATTTTGTGTCCGTTTGCTAACATGCCTGTAACTCGGTTTTAAAAAATGATTGCATATCCTAAGCATGTGCTTTTGAATATGTATGTTAGCCAATCAGAGATGAGCATAAAACACATAGCACTATATACTGTGTGTGTATATATATGTATGTATGCATGTTTATATAATGTATATATGTATATTCATATATTTATAAATAGATCTCAAGGCAAATTCCAACACACCCATGGGCTCTTATGTCATAATCTGTGTGTTAGTTCAGCTGTTGCAGGTTTTAGGACACTGGGGAATGTCACTGAGTTTCAGACAGGTCCAAAAACGTTCTGAGAAACATGATGCCATCGGAAAGCCCAACGCCAGCTATATATGCAGTTTGTTTGTTAACAATAACACGGCTGGGAAGCCATGGACATGACCACTGCTTTGTCAAACCAGGCGGAATCTAGATGGTGTCAAAGAAGCAAGTGACATCAGTGGCAGAGATACAGAAGATATCTCTTTGTTGTCATTTGCTGAATCGTTAAATTATTTATGTCCAGAGATTAGTTTCTTTGTCTATAACTGATGTGAGCATTTTTAAAAATAGCCTGTTTGCCCTTAAGACATTTAAACGGTGTTGTCTCAGCCTTTTATAAGTGGGGAAAAAAATAGTAAAGTGGGTTTGGTTCTGGCCCTTGTCTTCATTGTTGATGAAGACTTTGGGCAAAACAAGTCTGTTCACCCATGCAAGGTTTGACCCACATCAGTTGTCTGCCTACCATGACCACCAGCAATCCTCACGTCTCAAAAGAGTCCATTTTAATGGGAATGGGCGAATGAGCTCGGGACTCAATTCAACAGAAGTGAAGAAACAGCAGTTTTAAATAAAGAGGACAGAATGCAACGAGGGGCTAGGAGGTGCAGATAAAGTTGAATCTGGCCATTTTTTTTCTCCATCCTATCTCACAGACACTCGTTTAACAAACTATAGCTGGAATTGTGTCTGTAGTGTTCCAATACCTTTTTGTACTGAGGTTAATTACTGGCAAGGCATGAGAAAATTACATTCTCAAAATAAAGTATTATGATTGGCTCTCTGTTGGCTATTTTAAGTCTGCATGGTTTTCTTATTAGATTGCTAGGAAACCGGATTTGTAGACTTGTCCAATATTGAGTAACCTCATTTAAAGTCCTTATTAAACTTACATTCTGACATGCAAATGACCTCTCCCCCAAACACGACTTCTCCTCATGAATATGAAGTTATCGCCTGTACTGTAGTCCTTACAATACTATAACACATGCTATAGTTTTACAGTTTTTATTTTTTTAAGCAATGAAATGCTGTCCTTGCTGCTATTATTTCCTGAGATAAATTGGTCATATTGGTCCGTGATATTTCATGGAGCGTCCATCATAAAGATTTACAGTGTGAACAAAATGTCTTTATCATTTGGCGGAATTCCAAAGTTACCATGCAATGGGTGTAAACTGAAGCCTAACGAATTGCTAATTAACCCTGGGTAGCTTTGGCATTAGTGATTTCAGCGACTACTGAAGTTCTGGATGTGGAGATACTCTTCTGTGGGGTGGAATGTCAGCACCTAAAGTCGCTGTTGCGTCAGGAAGGCAAGGGATATGAACAGGGGTATTCTCTCTCACCTTTTCCACAAATGTGTCTGGTGGGAGAGAGAGCATCAGAGCATGACGATAGCCTTGAGAAACTTAACTGTATGATGATGTGCTTATAGACCTCTGTGTCACTGCCCACAACCCCCCCCACTCTGAGGATTCATGTCTGAGCTGACAGAAAAAAATTCAGCAGATGTATGCTCTCAGTAAGTGTGCTAACAATACAATGCGTTATGGCTATCGTTCATGCAACAGCATTCAACCAGTGTCTAGGGAAGCCAGTAATGTGGACTGATCTACTTGGGGGCCTTCAGAAGCCCCCCATTTCCCACTAATACGCAATGAGACCAGAGCATTATATCTGTGCCCCACTCGGATGTGCCATATTCATCTGATAATTCCCTAGAGCAACAGGCAGTATATATTGAAGAGGTTTTCTTTATTGTACCACATATATCTGCAATTCCACAATAGAAATCCAAAGCGAGCTCCTTCAAGCCAGCCTACAAGCTGAGCGAGACAGCATTGATGTTTTCTGAGTTTTACTGGTACAGCAAGAACTGGGGCATCCATATTCTCCAGCCTGCCCATTAGAAATCGGGCACCTCAAAACAGCTGCTCTGGGTTATGTTTTTTAAGTTCTTTATTTCCTGTGATTTATTATTAGGTTTCAACATAGTAACTTTCTTGTATCTGAGCGAAGTGTTTACCCAAATCCAAGTTACAGGCAAGACGGAAGGGAGCATGTGAGGTCTCCCAGAGGGAAATTGAAGACTCATTTGCCATGTGCCAGGGCTTCGGAGCCATCTGTGCCAAGGAATGGGAGCCTTGTGAAAATTGGATACCCCCATGGGTCGCTCCATTGAACCCAAGGCGTCATTACTCAACTCCCCCAGTCATCCTCATCCAGCTTCGCATCCTGTCCAATTATAGTCTTTGCTCAGAGCGGTTTGTCTGCACGTGAAAAAGTCTGTCTCCTGCAGATACAGCTCATGGCGTCCCAGACACCAGTCCAGTCGTGGAACGCAATGGGCTTTGGCGTTTCGCGTGGGCCTCCCAAGTGGCATCGGCACGGAAAAGACGGCCGGCGTCATTAAGTTGGGTCATGCAAAGAAACCGCATAGACAATGCGCTTCACACAATGGCATGTAACCAAGATGAAATAACTGTAATTTGACTCGAATGTTGAGTAATACCCATGCTCCGCTTTGCCAGCTTCACAGTCCCATGACGTTGCATATTAGATGTTCCATAATCTTGAAGAAAGGATAGGTGGATTGGGTCAAACAAGGACTTGTTACTACTGTGGCCAACTGCAGTGTATAGATGGCTACCCATCATCAAATCTGACTGGGGGGGTTCTGTTTTTCAAACCCTGTGTCCAAATGCCGCCAACACCAAACTAGCCTTTTTTGGTTGGCCGAAGATCCACTCTTGGGTCTACTGTGACATAAAGGGCATCCCTCAGAAACCACTTTGGGGACACTGGTTCTCCGTAAAGAGATCAATAGCTGGCCAGTTCTTCTGTTTAAGACAGTGTTGTCACAGAGTGTCTCTGTCACTACCAATTGACTGCTCAGGATCAAACGCCATACAATATATGGGTGGCTAATTAGGCTAAATAGCCTGAAACAGATAAGCCACCAGAGAACATTCAATAAAGACATACGAAGGAGCGTCTAGTTATTCCCAACACTCTGTCTGTATTGAGGATAGAGCTGGAGAGCAGGTAGGAATGGGTAGGTATGGTGTGAGCGAATAAGGCTTGTTCATTTATAATCTAAATGACATATCATCTAATCATGTTTGCAAAGAGCACAAGAAGTCACAAGAAGACAGTGAGAAAAACACACTGTGCAGCTGACTGAACAAGCTGTCCTACAACTTGGAATGAATCTGAAATTGGCAAATGCGTCCAAAGGCTCTGAGTGACCGGGACACCTGTAAAACAAATCCGTCACTGACCACAGACACGCAAAGCAGCATGGGTTTGAGACTTTTAACCCCTAAATGTCTGACATACAGCCACTGCTCCAATTGAGTTGGAGCTTTGTAGGTTGCCAAACTAGTTTGCAGAGTTACATTAGTAAGGAAGCTGGTTTGTGCATGTTCAACAAAATTCACAGTTTGACTACATTTAACAACATCAGTCATCACTCATTCATAAAACATGTTGTGGTTAATTACTGTTGTGGATTTTGTTTTTCAATCAAGGTCTTCCTCCTTCTGTAATACTGTAATCTCAGCTGCGTGCGTTAAATTCAGCAATGGAACACATTAATGTCCCTTACAGTAACCACTGTTTGAATGGACCGTATCTACTCCTTCGTGCCACTCTCCTTGCCTCGTTGTATCTCACACCAGCAGCATCACAACGTAGCCGGCAGCAGAGCTCAGAACTTCGTTTAACCTGTGATGTCCCATCCTTTTCATGTCACCAATCTGCTCTGGGCTTCCACTCTGACCCTGAATGGCGAGGCTGAAGTACCGTTTTCGACAGATGCATTTTTTTTTTTATGGTTGCTGTTGTAATTAAAATACCACGCTTTCCTGTTTTGACAATGTCGTTCGTTAACAAAAAATATGCGCTTTAGCTCCAGGGCTTTGCATTTCTTCCTAAATTTACTCCTGCTGTCAGTTGGCTTGAGTGTTAAGAACTTAAATTGCTAGCACTTAGGTTACGTGGTGATTTACAGAACTCAGGCCTTGTGGGAAATCCTCTGTGTAAATCACAAACCCTGCATTTAAACAGCCTTTGCAATACAGAGTGCCACCTCCCAAAAAAAAAACAATAATAAGAAAGGATGAAAGTACTGAATGGACAGGGTCATGATAAAGAAGCAAGGCTCCAGTAGTTCTGCTATCTCCACTGGGTTTAATAAAGACTGGCACTGGGCGACATTGGGGATGAGTGCATGAGCTCCCCCGGGGAGGCTGGCCAGCCAGAGGGCCTGCTCTGCAACAAAGGCCGGGGACAGGGAGCCAGGGTCACAGAAATGCGTGAGGAGCTAATTACAGATGGAGCCACCATCCCTATCACCCCACCCTACCTCATCTTCCTCAGCCTTACAGGCCTTATGGCAGGGTTGATCAATGCAGCTGTCGTTCTGCAAAAATCACTTCCTGTGTCATGGGCGTTGTGATCTACTGTCAGCTCAGAAGGAAGGCAGTACATCAACCCCCCAGCTGAAAGGCAACAGCATATTCTATTGCCTGTACTCCCCCCAGCTCAGATTTGTCATAAAATCCTTTTGCGTTTTATTATGTGAGGAGATGTCCTCTTAATTCAGTTTCATGATTTCCAGTACTTAAGAGCTTATCTAGGAGAATCTCCAGTATGTCTATTACTAATTCCATCTACCTTCTCAAAGCAGCATAGTTTAAGTGAAGCACCAACAGCTGGGATCCATCACCATGGTGATTTTGTGTTTTTTTTAATGAGAATAGCACTTCCCACAGTGAATCAGGAGCAGTTAGGAAGTGGCCAGTAGGAGGGGTCATTGCTGATCGCACATCACGAGTGTCCTGGGCAGGAAGTGGAACAAGAGTAGAGTGCAGAAGTATTACCTGTGCAAGACGGTCAGACGGCCACTTCAGCCCAAATCAGACAGAGAGAAGGAGGGGTTTGGGAGGGTGTACATGCTGAAGGGAGGGGCTGGCTGGTGAACAGTGGCAATGAAACAGACCAAGGTGACGCCATGTTGGTTGGGAGTTTAAAGGTCAAGCACTCAGTAGAGCTCAGTGAGTAGGGAGTCAGACCTGTTAGGTATGATGTAGAGTACATTCATCCTTCCATTCTCCTGATCAGTGTCACAGGGGGGCTTGGGGCCTATCCAAAGGAATCACAGGCCAGAAGACTGGGGTTCACCCTGAACAGGATGATCAAGTATATATCATTATAATCATTAAGTACTGACATGAAATTCTGTAGGTTATAATATTTTATGTCATAGTAGTATTTTGTACGATGTTGCATCAATTTTAGTGTTTACCATTTTAACCATTTATGTTCAGATACATTTAGCTGAACTCCGTTCTCCTTAAGTGCTCTCCAAGTCATGTTCCACCATTCACCATTTTACCCATTTCCTGTATGACATCACAAAGAACTACGTCATCTTTTTTGGCTTGCGCGGAGCAGCTGAATGAACCCGGGGCGGTACCTTGTGTAACCGCAAGCACATCCACAAATGCGCAAATGTACGTCAGAACAAAAAACTGCCGACTCTGACAAGACTGTCAATTTGTAGCAGCAAGCGCTCTGGAGAGGGCTAAGTCTGTGAGCATCATAATCCCCTGTTTGCTGAAGCCCTGGAAGCCCCCTAAAATAGATTAGAAACTCACCGTCCGTCTTTAATACCAAACGGCGCTCCTTTAAAGTCATGAAGCAGCACTTGTGTAATGCTCAAAGCCATAACTTCTTGTAATTATCTCTTCCCATTTGGAAAGCAATTCAATAAACACGGATCTCGTGCCACAGCATCTCATGCATACTGAGAATCAGCTGCAAAACGGAGGGAGGCTTCATGGCCAACGTTTCTGATGTTTTTTTTTTTTCGGCGAAGCTGGCAGAGCTGAAAGATTAAGTGTAAGGAAATCAAATTTGGAAACTGTCTGGTATTAACACTGATTATGACTATATGCATAGAAAATTTGCAGTAAATACTTTATGCTGGCACTCTGGGTAGGTTGGCAAGGATCAGATGCTCAGTGCATAACCTAAGTACGAGGAGGCAGTTGTGTCACACACACGCTGTAAGAGAACAGTTAATGTTGATGCTGCTGACATATCTTGACATGCAAGACAACTGTTCACAAGAATTCCACACATTCCTGACACAGATGTCTACACAATATGTATGCTCACATAAACACTGCACACCAGATGCTCTGAACTGCAGCAGGATCCAGACTTGTAACTGAAGGTTGTCGAGTTGAGACCCACGAAGGGTCATGTTTTCTCACTCTTGAGGTACTTCATTAATAATACCCAGCCTTGTAAAATGAACATCAAGAACATTTTGAAAAAAAGTGTCAGCTAAGCACCCAAATGTTAATATGATTTTATCTCTTTAAAGGATGGGGATTTTCAAGGCAGGAAAGTAAACAATGTTTGCTCGTTCCAGATAACAGACAGTGTCCCCATGGATCGGTGTAATCGGATGTGTTTTTGTCACCTTGCGATCACCATTTGCTCTTTAATTATCCTAATGCATCGGCAAACTGGTGACATAGTTGGACAGTCCCTATTGGGGTGCTGCCACGTCACAGTGACAAATATTTACAGATTAATGTGCTAATCAGGTAAGAAAAGAGTCGATTGGTGTTATCAATAAGGCCAACCCAGTATGTTGGATGGACTACGTCAGGCACCACCTGACCTATTGCTGTCACCCTGAATGTCTCATTTCAACCCAACAAACCAAGCCCCCCATCCACCAGACAGACAACCTCAGGGCAGACACCCCCTGGGCCAGCTGTTCTGCTGCCGTTCTTGCTCCATTGGTGGGCTCTGTGATTATTCTGGATAGCAGCCAGCAAACGGTGCCTCTGTCGGGGGTCACAAAATGGTATAGAGCGAAATGTCACTACAACCACAGCACAGGCGTGGGAGAGATCGCATCAAATCCCATGATGCGACAGACCGCCCGAAACCCTTTCAAGGTCTTTGAACATGGACTCTTTCATTTTGTGATGTTGTTCAAAAAGATTTTTTTTTTTCCCTGTCAGAAATGTTTTTGGGCCTTCCTACCAAACACAAGCAGGTGAACGCTTATTTATGCTCCCGGGTGACACCAGGTGAGTTATGCCCTGCACATTTGCATGGACACACTGTGTAGGGGAAGCAGCTTGTCTGGGAAATGTCACATACAGTGAAAATGTTTCCCTGTCAACGTTCAAATGCACCAGCCTCTTCCTGCTAAATGAACCTGTGCTATAAAACACAAGCCCTGCACATGACTGTTGACGTCTCTACAGGGCTCATACGAGGTGCTGATATGTGGATCGAAACTCACGAAATGTGCAAAGGGGTGGTCTTTTTATTTTATCCGTCAGTGGACTGTGGGCCACCTCTTGGTGTTCGTTCATTGACTGCTTCTGAATGAGCAGCTAGGACTGTTGTACTGAAAACACGTGCCCTGCAGAGTCCCCCCCCGCATGCCCCCACTCGCTTCCAGCTCCCTGGAGAGAGAGAACAACAGAAAACAAGTTCTGTTGTTGCCGCCTCTCCACTGTTTACATCCGTGACTCGTATTCAAACGAACGTGGGCTGTCTTCCAACATGGGGGACGTGTCCTGCCCGTCTCACTATTGCGGAGGCCATGTATCTGAGCTTGTACACAGTCCCCTAGTAGTTGTACACTCAAAACAAAGCTTGCCATACTTCCTTTATTTAAGTTAGATACAAAGCTTTTTGTTTTAGTTTTGAGGTTCTTGGTTTAACAAGAAAAGCTCTATAAAAGAAACTGATTTATAAGACCAATGAAGCTTTGCTAGAATTTATGCTGTTCATGCAAAGCCCCCCCCAACCCACACTTAATTGCAGCACAAGCTAATGAAAGCTGATGTTTGGAGTTTTGCGAGTTTTTAATTACACTAACAGCAGTAGCACACAAGGCCTGTACATGTACCACATATAATAACACTCTGTTTTGTTCCCCTGCCCGGAATGGGAGGCGGTCACACGGCACAGCAGCAAAGCTCTCTATGGGATAGAGGATCACTGTGATCCCGGACAATGCGAAAGCATTAGCTCCTCAGCTATGTACCGCTGGGTCATGTGACCGCCTACGACGTTCCACCCCTGCCGGTTCCAGGGGCGAAAGGGGCTGCAACTGCACAAATGAGCCTAACTGGCATAAGATCAGGATGCTGGCACAGAGACGTTGAATGTGCCACTTGGCCATTTTAACAAGAGGAAAGGTCATGGTAGTAAAAAAAAAAAAAACACCTTAGTATCAGTCTGATTGCTGGTCTCTTGCCCCCTCTTCCTTGGGGTACTGTTGTACACTTGACTTTTTGATAGCAGCAACTCAGACCTGTGTTTTTGATGCGAGAGTTCATGCACACTCTCTCAACTCAATAACTCTCTCTCAGCCCACAGCGTCTCGTCTAGAATTTTAACCAAGAAGTGCCAGGACACCTAAGTGGCTCTGCAATATTAGAACTGATAGCACTAAAGCCTTAACATTCATTTCTCTGTAATCTTTCCTATGAAACTCTAAACTAGGACTATTGATTTGTTTCTTTAAGGGTGGTGCTGTGCTGTATAGTGCTCCATAAGAATTAAATATTTTCCAAAGTAGCAAAGCTCAATATTATTCTGAAAGATGAGTCAGGGCTGTGATGCTTCGTCTGATAAATATCGAAATTATGGACATATAAACAATGCGATGTGCTACCACAAACAATGGGCAGCGTTTAAAATTTTCTGTCGAAGGACAGAGCTGCGAGGTTCTCCCTCCTTGGCTGTAAAGGATAAACGTCTTCAGCAAATGTCACAAATGAGGTATTTCAGTGGTAAAATTTGAAAACACAAAGTTTTGAAGTACAAGTTTGCGCTTCTATTGAGGAACAAGGAGTCAGAATGCAAATGACAAGAAAAACCTGCTGGTGTCACTGACTGGACCAAATCTCAAAGACAAGAAAAGTGTTTAAAGATTTGCTAGTAATTATAGTAATGAATATATGGGGGGGTGGACTCATTTAAATGCCTGAATCCTGTAGGCTGCTATCCACTAGTGATGGGACAAATGAGGCTTCAAAACCCATGACGAATGGGATTATTCTGAAATACCAATCAATAATGGCTCTAAATGAGGTTTCAAAACCCATGGTTGATGGGAGTATCCTGAACTACCAGTCACTGGTAGGACTAAATGAGGCTTTGAAACCTTTAGTGGGTGGGTGTATCTTGAACTAACCAATCAATGCTGGCCCTAAATGAGGCTTCAAAACCCAGCATTGACTGATAGTTTGGGATACTCCCAATCACTATGGGTTTTGAAGCCTCATTTGTCCCGTCACTGTCGCCACTAAGTCAGCCTGAGGCATGTGACAGTGACAAAGTTCAAATTCCATGCTCCTTATAGACCCATGTGACAACACAAACTGCTTGTCTGGGGTAAAAACTCTCGGCAAATGCAGCTCCTCACCTCCTGAGTGAGACGGGTGTTGGGGAGTTTTGTTTTTCGGTGTAAGGGCAAGTAAGTTTGCACTCAACTCATGGCCTGTGTTTAGGCCCCTCCAGCGCACATGACCCCTACCTGGTGGGCCATCTGGGGTTATTAATTAACGTGGAGAAGGTCACAGTGAAAGCTGTTTCACTGGCCATTTTGCCAGTGAGCCCAAAGCTCTGATCAATGTGATCAATATCCAAATTTTTCATCATTTCAGCCAGCATCACAGAACAGTGCACCAGGGTGCTGCTCCCAGTTCATGAAGATTTTTCACGTCACGTTTAAGGTGACGTCCACACGATAAGGTCCTTGCTTAATGCCCCTCCCTCCATGATAAACTCCGAATGTAAAGTTTCCACGGGGATTATTTGCCCAAGGGTACATGGCCACGATTAAACAGCAGGGAGGGACGTCACTGTGACGCTCTACCAGATTGTTTTTCTCCAGTCTGGGCCGGAGTCGAATTTCAAAAGGCTGTGCATATAGGGTGCTGGGTGGATCCACTCCCTGGGTCCTTCTCGAAGCAGCGGGGAAGAGGAGGGGTGTGACAGTAGGGGTTCTAAGCTCAAAGCAAACCGGCGGCTTGGTTGCTTACATGGCAGCAGCGACACACTCCAGCGTGTGGAGAGCTGCATCACCTGGAAATGGATTAGATACTGTGACAATGCCATTTAACCAACATGACCATCAGGCTGGGCAAGAAGTGTTCTCTTTAGCCAAGACCAAGCCTGTGGCTCAATACATATATCAGTGCAAAATAATACACATCACCCAGCACCACAGACAAAATGTTGCTGTGTGGTCCTCGCAAATATATTCAGTCGTCGCAAACATGGTCAGCACTTTTCGTGGGTAAAGGCATCTTGACATTTGTTGACATTTTGATGCTCTTTCAATCGGCTGTCATGTTGCCGTGAGGTCTTTGCTATGGCAACGCTTCTGTTGTTGCGTTTCAACATTCCAAAATTACTGGACTAAGTGCAATAGCTGACCAATGAAAAACAATTTCTCCTGAAACCTGTAATTGGCTATTCTACCCATCAATCAAAATGTGCTGTGCCATTTGAATGATTTAATTTGTTACTCAAGCAACTTGAAACAATGGTTTAATGTTCGCCCAACATTTATAATAATAATAAAAAAATCTGAACAAGTCTGCTACTCTGAATTTTAACGTGGTCATTTTAATGAAACATTCAGCTAACAAGATACCGATGCACTGTTTCACTGCTTTGAGAAGCTTTCACTTAAGAGAACTTTTTTTTACCCTCTAATACAGCTGGTATCACTATTACAAGTCCATGTCCTTCAGCACTCAGCAGATACATGCACACACAAGGGTTCTTCAGAAACAAAATATCTGAAATGAAGATTACTGAACTGCTCTCCGATTTTCCAGCAGCAGCTTTTAGCACACACACACACGTGCACTTAAAGGGTGAAGAATTACTTTCAGTATTATTTCAGCACTTCTTTCAACGTGTACGTTAATGGCTACTTTCCCACGTATTCTTCTGTCAGATGTGTAATTAGCACTTCAGGGTAACGGCTCACAGTTTGACATTTTTGAATTCATGGAAACAAAGGTAAAGTTACTGTACAGGAGCTCCTTGGATTTTCTATCCGCAGCAAAGACAAGAATGAGGACGCGGTCTTCAGATGAGCTGTTACTGGCCGACCACTCGCTCGTGAGTCATACGGTGCTGTCAGCTGCTCGGATTCCCTGGCGGGGGAACATAAGCTCAGTCCCAGTGCGGCAAATATTCTCCCTGCTCCTAATGTGAGATTAACAGTGAAAACCTTTGTGGGCTTAATCTGACTGGGACAGCATGAGGGTAAACCACAGGGCTTAACTGGAAACATCTGAGGAGAAGAAGATATTTAAAGGCACATTGACCAGTCAGGTTTGTCTGAGTGCTTGTGTGCATGTGTGTATGTCTGTGTTATGGTGCATGTCTGCGAGGACATGTGATGATATTGTTATATTTCTGGGGACAAAGATTAAAAACTGGCTCTGTATTAAATTTCGACAGCATCGTCTTTCCGTAATTAACAGCTTGTTTTTGATAATTATCAGTTCTGAGGTCACTTCAAAATAAGACCACAAGTGGCAAAGATGTGAATCAGCATGTCAGTAAGTGCTGTTCACACGTGTGGGGTGTCACCTGTGGTGTGTGCATATAACTGAGCGCTCTGCACATTTCTGCACACCTGCGTTTGTGCATCCTGAGTATGCAAATGCAAGCGGTGTGCGTACGTGCGTGTGTCCACACTGCTTGCTTCCTTTCCTCCACCCCTGTCTCCAGGGCATGTCAGTACCTCTCTCCTGTTTTCCTTGGTATGTTTTGGCCTCCGGCTGTTTGTTGTGTTCCCTTCTACTTTTGTTTTAAATTGAGCCTGGGCAGATAGTAAAGGCCCATTCATGGACTGGCTGATCGCTTTTATTTTACTTCACTATACGTACATGCAGAGGAAAAGGAACACAGTTCTATTCCCAAATAAGTAAAGGATATTAAGAGCATGGCCAACTGCCCCGCGCCTGCGCTCTATGTGCCAGGTAAATTAACATAGTTATCATGCAGCTCAAAGAACAGTTCTGTTGTTCCCATAACTGGCTCTGTGCTGTCAACACTGACTTTGCTGCAATGCAATCAGATAAGGGACACTTGCTAACTACAGGCTCATGTGATTACTACTGTAGGGCAAACTCTGCCCTTCAGCTGAACTTTGGCTTAGTTAATATGAGAGGAGGTATGCTTTAGGTAGAAACGCTCTCTCTAGGACAGAACTCCAACCTCAGGGGGGATCTGGGGGGATGCACACATGAAATGCTCATCGACGGACCATCACCTGCCAGTAGGAGGCAACCTAGAGCCCATCTCACGGAAACCCACATCTATGAGCTCAGTGCCACTGCTTTTCATGCTTCATGGGGTCTTCATTAAGGGGCTTAAAGGTGTCTTCTGCTTTATTGACTCGGTAACGGTGACACTCACAGCTATGAACATGGGTGCCTACTGCCGCGCCTTGTTTTGAAACTAGAACAATGCACAATGAACAACAGGCCAGAAACACCACAGACACCGGGTACGGGGGCTGTAGACCCTTCAGTCTAGGTCCATAATCAGCGGACAGTCACGGTCTGCACCTGGAACCCTCACCCCACATCCAGCTGTGGTTTCCATTCGTTTTAGCATCTTTAGGCATGAAAAGGTGGGGAGTGGGGGGGGGGGGGGGGCTTCACGGGCCGTTGCCGGTAAAGGTTCTCTTCAACCCCCCAATAATTTGGGGGGCCCCGGGACAGAATCAAAAAAAAAAACCCACGCCTTCCGAGGCCA